>JASANC010005666.1:0-83757 GCA_030248135.1 Theristus sp. LFF4_11 | reverse complement strand
ATATGCTTGGGAAAAATCCGACTATAGATGGATACATGTTGCTATGCACACGATGTGTTGCGAAGCTGAGTCTGTTGATGAGTTTAGTTCCCGCGGTCCAAATGTTCGTTTTTAGTTGCTGTTAAAAATAATAATAAATCTTAGGCTTAAAGTTCATGACAGTTTTCTTACCTGAATGTAAGGAAACACTTGTTTCGGGGCCCGCCACTGTGCCTTTTCATAATCCATCATGGCGCTCTGCCACTGCACTGCACCTCGTGCCCGACATCCTCCATCGCCTGGCGCAGCTGCCGAAACACGTACTCGTAGGCCTCAGTTGTTCGCCTGCCTATCCACACATGCGCAAGAGCTACGAAAGTGTTGCCGGATCTTGAAAAATTTGAAACATATAGTTTTTATTCGTTCTAGATTGACGTTGTTTTGATTCCACTAGCCCACACAGTTTGTATTAGATTCTTACTTCAACATGGACAATGTACAGCTGCCAACGAGGCGACGACACTGGATCAAACGTGGCGTCCATGAATACGCGACGCGCCTGCGCAAGCAACCGACGCTCTTTCGGGGCGCACAAGCCAAATGCACGGAGCTTTTTGTTGCGGAACAAGAGCCGGCTAAAAATATCAGTTGTAAAAGCCAATAGTTTTCATGTGGCTTTTTGTCTGCATTTGTGTCTCTTTATAAACCAGCATTAGCTTTGATTTTTGTTATTTAAATACTCTCAACTTTTTACAAACTTCTCAACGGGGCCATTTGGGTTTTTGTATTGCAGCGACGTCAGTTCTTGAATGCGAGATCGCTTGCAAGTGAATATGGTTTTGTTGTTCACTGCAGGCACCGATTTGTACAGGTGGCGTCGGACTGTTTGCTGCATCAGGCGCTCGCCGATGTCCGGAACGTGCCGACGAATTTCTTCTCCGACTCGGCCCTGGGCATGTTCGCGTTCGTCTGCCTTTAGAAGCTCCTGTGTAAGCAAACTTTTTTATGCTCTCGTTTCACATGTTGTATTTTTGGTTAAGCGTGTAAGAATCGTGAAGGTGATTACAAAAAATTTTTTTGCTGACCGCCGGCGGAAATCAACCGAAGAAACGTTGGCGGTATTTTGAGTTGCACCTGGAACAAAGGCGTGTGTAAATAATATGGACTATAAGGACTATAAGCATCAAGCTTTTTGCAGTTTTTTACTACTTTAGCTTGGTGAAACCAAACATCTCAATTTATTTGTATTTTATTTCTATCCGCTCTCTTTCCACGCATTTCATTTTCGTCACAGCTCCACTTCTAAATCAGTGATTCGATCCAGTGATTCCAATTGTACTTTTATATATCAGATTTCAATCACATCGAAAAAATATCAAAGCAAGAACACAGGAATTCTTTCCTTCGCCAGTTGTTCCAAGTTTTAAATTGAAGTCACAGTCTCAGACGGCTCTTTCCTTTCTTCCGTTCGTTCAAAAGTGATGTGACAGGAACTGTGCAATACGCGCGATTGGCTGCGTGCTGCACCACAACAGTCAGAAAACTCCGCCTCCTTATGTGTTAACCCGGAGGACCAGACACCACCACCACCTAGAGATGTAAGGGTCAAAAAAAAATTTTTTTTTTTAATTTTTTTTTAAAAAAAAAAAGTAAAAAAAAATGAGCATTTTTTTTTTATTTTTTTTATTAAAAATTTTTGAAATTTTTTCTTTAATGTGCCCTGAAAATGCCGTTTTTGGCATAATTTTTCGAAAGTTCAACAAAAATTTTCTTTGACTTTACCTTGTCACTTAGTCTTCAACGCAGCAGGTGGTATTCTGGATTGATTTATCGACTGTTTTCAGCCTTGGTGAGTGATGATCGACTCGCGCATTGAAGTACTTGAGCGTCGCAAAGGCTAGTTCAACAAATTCCGATGTCGCTAAGGTGAGATAGAAGCAGAGAACTCACATTTACGCATCGTTTTTCAGGATCTCGAAAGGTGGAAATTGCACTGTCTGCCACTGCAAGCGTAACTTCGTTGGTTGCTCGTTGCTGTTTCGCCTCGTGTCGTCAGCGTGATCACACCGGTTTGTTGCGGAACTTGTTTCCATGTTATTTGAGGTGAATTGAGAGGCAAAACACGAGACGTGATGTCGTCGGTGGGAAAATGGGGTCGCCGAAACCAAGTCTGAAATTTTCACCCTCCTCCCATATGAGTGGGGGTCATATGGTAAGTCGGTGGCTCCTCAGATGGTGATAATTCGGACTCCCTGAAAAATTCTGAACAACTTTGATTTAAAAAAAATTAAAAAAGTTTTTTTTTAAATAGGAATTTTTTTTGACATCTCTAATCACGTCAGATTGTTGAAGTACCGTACGGTTTTTTCAAGTTTGAAAAAAATTTGAATTAAAATTTTTTTTTCAACCCCCCGAACGTCAGGTGGCATATGCTAATTGGTTAATGCGAGCATAGCGCCGTCTGGCAAAAGTTGCTAATTGGATCGGTTGGTTTGTTGATTCATTTTCATTTTTCATATCCTATTGGCCATAGTTGTTCCAGAGCCGAACCATATTCGAAAATTTTTGGGGGGGGGGGGGCCGGCCCCCCCAAAAATTTTTCGAATCTATCTCTATCAAACAGGTTTTTTCGGCTCAGCTATTATCTATCTAAAAAAATTTCTCAGCCAGCTATCTATCTGAAAAATTTTTGTCTTCGAAGACATAAAATGAGTCAATTTTTGACCAAAATTGACCATTTTTGCTCGTAATTCTTGAAAATTTCGCTAATTTTAGGTAAAATACGCGTTTATACTTGATTTTTAGTGTATTTTTAGCATTATTTTGCTGTTTTTATAGCTTTATTGACGTGTGACGTTTGGCAGTTGGTCTTCATTTCAATCAGTAGCGAAAGCGGGACCTCGGGTGAGGGGGGGGGGTGTTTGCCTAATTTTAGAGGGGGGGGTCAGGTGTAGGGTTGTTAAACAAAAATGAAAATTTTTTTTTTTAAAAAAAAAAGTGATTAAAAAAAAACAAAAATGCCGATTTTTTTTTTAAAAAAAAAAAATTCGAAAAATTTTCCTCTAATATGCTCTGAAAACCTCAATTTTGGCACAAT
Organism: Theristus sp. LFF4_11; assembly: GCA_030248135.1. Taxonomy (NCBI): domain Eukaryota; kingdom Metazoa; phylum Nematoda; class Chromadorea; order Monhysterida; family Xyalidae; genus Theristus; species Theristus sp. LFF4_11. The sequence goes on along the minus strand of JASANC010005666.1, from coordinate 80,681 downwards.
TTTTCGAAAGTTCAACAAAAATTTTCTTTGATTATACCTCGTAAAACCTTTAGCAGTCGATTTTGGGCCGTTTTACCGACTGATTTTAGGCTTCGACAACATCTGCGATGAAGTTTTTGAGCGTCCCAAAGCTTAGCCTACCATTTCCGATGCAGATAAGGTGACGATTAGCCTCGCAGAGCGTCCGATTGTGCACCGTTTGCAAGCGCTACGTTGTCTGGTTGCTGCTTCGTGTCGTGTCGTCGCGACACCATCAGAAGAATTGATCGAATTTCAAGGCGGTATGTTTGTCTTCACTTTAGCATTAGCTTAGCTGGGGACAATTAGTGACGTTTTGGAGGTCAAAACACAAGAAGAGGCATGGTGACGGTTTGGAAAAGGGGTAATTGAGGTCACCAAAACAAAATCTGCAAAGTTCCGCCATACGGGTGTCATTCGGGAGGCGCTTGCATATCATATGTGGTTCTTCGGACTCCCTGATTGATTTAGCACAACTTTGATTTTTGAAATTTTTTTTTAAAAAAAAAAAATTTTTTTTTTTAAAAAAAAAACAAAAATGACGATTTTTGTTTTTTTTAACAACCCTAGTCAGGTGCCTTCTCGGTGAGGGGGGGGGGTGCACGGGCAGCAAATTTTCCTGAGGGGGGGGGGGTGCACTGGCAGAAAAATTTCGGGAGGGGGGGGTGCACGGGATCGCACGGGTAATACCAAATTTTTGCCTCAGAAAAACACAGAAATTCTTGTAAAATACAGAATATTTTGTGCAAACAAGCTGCTTGTTTGGTCAGAAACAACAAAATATATGCAGGGACAGACACAACGTCAAGAAAAATGCAAAAATTACGGTATTTTTGGAAAAAATTGAGAAGAGATTGACCACCGTGAGGGGGGGGGGGGGGTGCGATCCCGTGTTTTCTAGCGGGGGGGGGTGGGGGGGAGTCTAGTACCCGTGTCGAGGTAAAGGGCGGAGTGGGGGTACACGGGTATCTGCCCGTGCACGGGCAGGATTTTCGGCTGAGGGGGGTGGAGCCCCCCCCCCCCCCCCCCCGCACTTTCGCTACTGATTTCAATTGTTTTGTCAATTTTCTAGGATTCTCTGATTCAGTAGCGAAAGTGCGGGGGGGGGGGGTCCGTCCACCCCCCCCCCCCCTCAGCCGAAAATTCTGCCCGTGCACGGGCAGATACCCGCGTACCCCCCTCCCCCCTTTACCTCGACACGGGTACTAGACTCCCCCCCACCCCCTCCGCGAGAAAACACGGGATCGCACCCCCCTCACGGTGGTCAATCTCATCTCATTTTTTCCAAAAATACCGTAATTTTTGCATTTTTCTTGACGTTTGTGTCTGTCCCTGTATAGATTTTATTGTTTCTGACCAAACAAGCAGCTTGTTTGTGCAAAATATTCTGTATTTTACAAGAATTTCTGTGTTTTTCTAAGGCAAAAATATTTGGTATTACCCGTGCGATCCCGTGCACCCCCCTCACGAAATTTTTCTGCCAGTGCACCCCCCCCCTCAGGAAAATTTGCTGCCCGTGCACCCCCCTCACCGAGAAAGCACCTGTGCTCTGATTAATAACTTTCATTTTCACCATTTTTCAAGAAGGGAGAGAGTGAGAGACGGAACGAACAATTCTTTCCGAGCCACTTTGAAATTGTGGACCACGGTTGGAGAGGCTGCGCAGCTGCGATCGATCTATCCAGTTCAACAACAGAGAATTCAAAACCATGGCCGTGGTCGTCGCACCGTATCCGGGCATGATGTTTGTTGACATGCCAATGCAGGTCTGTTTTTTTTTGTGGGGTGGGGTGGCATAGTTGTTCTAGGGGGGGGGGGCGTGGGGTGGGGTGGGGCTGCGGCGGCGCAACTAGGGTTGTTAAACTAAAATCGGAATTTTTTTTAAAAGTGATTAAAAAGCAAAAATGCCGATTAAAAAGAAAATTCGAAAAATTTTCCTCTAATATGCTCTGAAAACCTCAATTTTGGCAAATTTTTCGAAAGTTCAACAAAATTTTCTTTGATATTACCTCGTAAAACCGTCAGCAGTCGATTTTGGACCGTCTTACCGACTGATTTTAGCTTCGAAAACATCTGCGATGAAGTTTTTGAGCGTCCCAAAGCTTGGCTTACCATTTCCGAAATTCCGATGCAGATAAGGTGACGATTCGCCTCGCAGAGCTTTCGAGCTGCTCCGTTTGCAAGCGCTACGTTATCTGGTTGCTGCTTCGTGTCGTGTCGTCGCGACATCATCAGAAGATTGGATCGAATTTCAAGCCGGTATGTTTGTCTTCACTTTAGCTGGGGACAATTAGTGACGTTTTGGGGATCAAAACACAAGAAGAGGCAGGGTAAAGGTTTGGAAAAGGGGTAATTGAGGTCACCAAAGCAAAGTTCCGCCATACGGGAGTCATTCCGGGGGCGCTTGCATATCATATGTGGTTCCTCGAACTCCCTGATTGATTCAGCACAACTTTGATTTTTGAAATTAAAAAAATCGCTTTGCCTACATTACTAAACCAAAGCCAAGTTGTAATCCTAATGAAGTCGTTGTAGGTTCCTAATCCTAAACCTAATCCTAATCCTAAGTGAAGCCTTTTTAACAAAGTGAAAGTGCCTTGATTGACAGCTTTGTTAAAGGGGTGAAACATTGGGATCAGGGATCAGCTCCAGCTCCGGTTTAGCTTTGTAGTTTTACGAAAAAAATCTTTTCAACAAAAATGACGATTTTTGTTTTTTTAACAACCCCAGGCGCGGCTTATAGTTGCAATGGCCAAAAAAAGCTGCAAATTGCACGCAACTAGATGCAAAAAATCTAGGTTGTGTGACTCTGTTGTTTAACGATTTGAATAGCCCCCAGACACTAAAATAGGCTTTTAGTGAAAATCGTGATTTTCATTTTCTTTCCGAATTCCATGCCGCTGTTTGGGGTGGGTGGGGTGGGGCCGTGGGGGAGAGGGTGATTGGCGAATTAGCGAACTTGAAACTCGAAAATCAGAATTCGATGTGCAAGTTGCGCCAAGAAAAAAAAACAACAACCGCAAGTTGTTTGCAGATCATGTGCCCCGCGTGTCACGTGCCGATCATGAGCGCCACACGACCGGTGTACGGCCTCGTCACGTGGATTTCGGTGGCGCTCCTCTGCTTCTTTTGGTGAATCATTCGTTTTTTTATCGTTTAAAATGTACATCGATGTCGGATACCCCTGAAGGTGGCAGACTCTTCAAAGGTGAAAACACCATTTAGTTTTTTGTCCGTACGCACAGATGTTGTTCGAAATCCTGTGCGCAAACTGATCGTGTTCATAATGCATTCAGATAGCACACACGACACGATTTCTAAATCGCGTGGCCATTTTTTAAATACAGCTGCGTCGCAACACCGCTTGTGTTCTGGTGTTGACGCGGAAAATTATTGAGTATTGTTTCGCTGTGCAACTTTCAGCGTCCAAGAACTTCGTGTTGAACAGAAACTTAAATATGTTTTGCACCGTCGACGGAGTCTCACTCTCTCCATAAATTGTTGTCGATGTTGATTGTTGACAGCCGAAATGACCCGGCCCTCTTTTAGGGCGCTCGGATCACTTGACCAATTTTGAATTCCCGCGTCGTACTCGTACATGCAGCTGCTCACCTATCTATACGCGCATAGAGTCTCAACTCTCAGGATCAAAATAGAAGATTGGTAAAGTGATACGGGTCCCCAAAATAGGGCCGGGTCACTTGAGCTATTTTGAATTGCCACATAACGATTGAAACTACATAGTTTCCTATCTGCGTGTGCAAACGTAGTCGCAAAACCCAAAAAAATGATAATACAAATCTGTCTGCAAGTATTCTCGTTTGTACAGCTGCCCTCTCTTCTGGTTGCCGTTCTGCATTGTGGCCTGCCAAGACGTTGAACACCGCTGTCCGAGTTGCGGCGTCTATCTCGGCACGTTCAGTCGCTGTTGAAACGCGTTTTTTTTTTTGTTTCTCTCTCGCTCTCGAAATAACTGAGTTTTTCTCATTTTCTTACGAACTAAAATATTACCTGATCTCCAACTTCATCATCAGACAGAAGCCACCGTTGTATTAGTTAGTTGCTGTATTTATGTAGTTCAGTCAGTCGCAACGCAATCGCATAAAATTTCAAAAACTGTTTGTGTGTATATGTGTGTGTTATGTGAAATCTTTGTCTGAAGACTGTTGCACTTTTTGGTAACACATGAATGGGATGATCGGTGTTTTGTAGGGATGGTAAGAAACCGTTTTTTTTCATGAAAATCTGAATTTTCAGTCGTCGAAGCAAATCCAAATTTTCGGTCGTCAAATCCACCACTCAATTGTGTTATTGAGTTCTGATCTGATGCCTGTTCGTGGCTAGAACACCGTTGACTGCTGTTCACAAAACCGACAAGAACGGGTTTTTAGCCAGCTTTTCTTGCTCAATTGTGTGTTTGACAAAATCCAGAGCAATATTCCGAAGCTGGAAAACCCTTTTCGAGATTAAAAGTTCTGGAAAACAAACAGTTTTAAAACCGTGAAAAGAAACAAACAAAAATAAAAAAACGGTTTTTTCCATCCCTAGTGTTTTGTGTCACATTTCCATTCAGCCAAGCCGATTTTACTGAACTAGTTTTTCTTTGCCTTTCAGTTGCTCAATTATTTTGTTCGGTGCGTGAAGAACGTTCTGTTGTTATTACCATTAGTAAGCCTTAAATTGCCTAAAAATAGCCCATCTGCCAAATAATGATCTGTTCATTTAAACAAAGCAAATCAACACAATCCAACCGATTTACAGTTTTTTGTGCGTCATGACTAGGGTTGTTAAACAAAAATGAATTTTTTTAAAGTGATTAAAAAATGCCGATTTTTTTTTATTCGAAAATTTTTTCTCTAATATGGTCTGAAAACCTCAATTTTGGCACAATTTTTCGAAAGTTCAACAAAAATTTTCTTTGATTATACCTCGTAAAACCTGTAGCAGTCGATTTTGGACCGTTTTACCGACTGATTTAGGCTTCGACAACATCTGCGATGAAGTTTTTGAGCGTCCCAAAGCTTAGTCTACCATTTCCGATGCAGATAAGGTGACGATTCGCCTCGCAGAGCGTCCGATTGTGCTCGCTGCTCCGTTTGCAAGCGCTACGTTGTCTGGTTGCTTGCTGCTTCGCGACACCATCAGAAGAATTGATCGAATTTCAAGGCGGTATGTTTGTCTTCACTTTAGCATTAGCTTAGCTGGGGACAATTAGTGACGTTTTGGAGGTCAAAACACAAGAAGAGGCATGGTGACGGTGTGGAAAAGGGGTAATTGAGGTCACCAAAACAAAATCTGCAAAGTTCCGCCACACGGGAGTCATTCGGGAGGCGCTTGCATATCATATGTGGTTCTTCGGACTCCCTGATTGATTTAGCACAACTTTGATTTTTGAATTTTTTTAAAAAAAATTAAAAAAACAAAACAAAAATGGCGATTTTTGTTTTTTTTAACAACCCTAGTCAAGACCAAATTTGAAAACAGTGTCAAAAACGTGTGATATTCTTGTTCTAAAGTGTGTATCAAAGTTCAGCAAACGGGTTTTGTTTGATCGCATTTTACTTTCACTGATCAAATCTCTTCAATTCCACGAACTTTTTCCATGGTCATAATTAAAAATGTGGGTTCCGTTAGTTTGATTTTCCTGTTGTTGTCTTGCAAGATTCTTGGCTGCGAGGTTTTTTTCTTCAAATACTGCTACATTTACTGGTTCTTTGCTCTTTATGCTCGTTCACTCAGATTGTATTTTTGATTTTCAACAAGTGAAATTCACTGGTGATCTTTTGTGAGCCTTCAAAGATTTTTCTGTGATCTAACAATTCATGTGCAGGAGAACCATATTTTGTTCGGATCAAATCCAATTTATTTATTTCAACAATTGAAATCAGAGACATTCTTGAAAAACACGCTGGATTGAGCCTTTATGCAATCGCTTTGCAGCCAGCAGGAGACTGACAAAGACAGAAAAGATACAGTCTATTTCTTTGTCCATGCAACTAGCTGATTGGTTGGTTGGTGAAACGTGATGCAGGATTGCTATGGAGGCGAAGTCAGGACTGCACAGAACGCTTAAGGTCACTAACCAATTGGCTGCAAACAAAAAAAGACTAAAACTGTAATCGTAAAAAAATCAATGTTCGATTTTGAAAACAACGTATCAAGGCCCATTTATACCTCACGTATGCAGACGTACGTCGACGTACGTCAGATATGCTTCGTATGAACGGCAGTGTGCATTAACACGAAACGTTACGCGACGTACATTGCTTGTTTTTGTCACGTCAGTAGGTAACGTGTTGTTGCGCTATTTGTTCATTCTGTCTCCCTTGCACACACGATTGGGAATAATCTTGGCATTCTTGAAAAAGACAACTCAGCTCCTAGTCTGCAACTGATACCGCCTTGATGGAGAACGCAAGGACTCTGCCGTAGTTGTTTAGCCATACTGTACGTCGACGTACGTCTGCATACATGTATGTCAGGTATAAATGGGCCTTTATAGTCAATGCGTGTTGAAAAAATCTTGATCCTTCTGAAAACATATATGCAAGAAATCCACATTTTGTTGTGATCTATTCATTTTCATTTCATGATGAAAGGACATTCCGAAAACAGACAGACGGTACACTTTTCAATGACATGTGATGCAAAAAATCGTTTTTTCCAAAACACTAACCTACGCATTGAAAGACACAGAAATGTGATAAATTCGATTTTTGTTGAATGTTCGGTATTTAAAACCAAGAGTACATACAGTCGATGCGTTTAGAAAGAAAAACGAAACAAAAAACTGCCCTACCCATCTGTCCACTGTGAAATCCACAAAAAACCTGTGACCAGATTTTCAGCACCAAAAGGCGGTCCAAAAACTACAATCGACAACAAAATCAATGTAACTTGAGATCATTTGAGGAAACAAATTAGCACTTGAGCTTTTTTGTGTAATTCCGCTTAAAAAAAGAATGATTGCTTTCAAAATATGTTCGAAGAGTGCTGAAAACGATTGAAAAAACGAAAACTGGTTGGTCGTTTCTTGGAACCTAACCTGCCCTGATGACGCCATTGTATCGCGTGTAGTTTCATGCAAAGCTCACCAATTCTGATAAACAAATGGATTCGCGGACCTTTCCCGCGCAGACTTTTCCCACGCGGACGGACCTTTCCCGCAGCGGATTTTTCCCGCGCGGACCTTTCCCGCGGCGGACCATTACCGCGTCGGACCTTTCCCCCGCGGACCTATCCCGCAGCGGCCCTTTCCCGGGCGGACCTTTCACGCAGCGGACCTTTCCCGCAGTCCCGCGCCGTGTTTGTGTTAGCGTTTTATGGTTCGTTTGTTAAATCGTTTGTTTTGAAGCATTCAAGCATAGCATATTCAGCTCCACAACGAGCATAGCAGGTTACAAGCTGACACGGAACCACCTGATTGCCGTTGATTTTCTGTTTGTCGTGTTCAATGGATAAAGTGCCAAATCATTTGTCAGTATTTCAAATACAATTTGTTTCTTTCTGCTGGATTTTTTGGATTCTTTTGTATTTTCAATAAATAAATACGCTAGAAAACGAACGATTTAACAAACGAACCATAAAACGCGAACAGAAACACGGCGCGGAAAAGGTCCGCGCGGGAAAGGTTCGCCACGGGAAAGGTCCAGATACGAACAAATGGCCGTTCATCCACTCTTCAAATTCTCAACTGACCAGTTCTACAGAATAATTCTGTTCATTTACGACAAAACTTTCAATGCGCACCGAGTTCCCAGAAAAAGCAAACTGTCACAAATCCAGTAGCAGTGTGAGGAGATCCAATCAGACGATCAATGCAAGTCAACGCAAAAACCGGTTGAAGAAAGCAAACCTCACCGCTGCCGTTCAGGCAACAACAATCATTCCACATACGCACTAAGATCTGATCACTGATCACAGAGAAGAAACATCTCCGGGAAGAGAAAAACCAGTCGCGGCGAGAAACAAAAAAACCACAAGAAATTACACCCGATTCGATCATGATCATGACGGCGACGTTGCGGCGACGCCAGTATTCGTGGTGAATCGTTCTCGGAGCGCGTGCAGCCGAAAGTGCAAGCGTGCCTCCATCAAGTAGCCCTTGTACTCGCGTACTTTATTGACGCACTGTTTCGCAGAGGCTTCGTTGCCGTTGTCCAAGTGTAATAGTGCCAGTTCGAACCACGCGGACGGCGCCACATACGCGTGCTCGGTCAGTTGGGTGCTCCTGATCAGTTTTTTGTTTGTTGAGAGATTGTTTTTTTTATAAACATTGGTTTTCTTGTTTTCCTTTGACATGAAACTGCAACAATTTGTAGGTGACCACTCGTCGATTAGTCGCACATCGAGCTCGCCTCAACAGCATCAAACGTGTCAACTACAGTCAAATTCATCTTGCGTTTGAATCTGGCAAGATGATTGGCTGCATCGTGCTGGGATTTACGGTAATTCTATAACATATCTAACACACCAAACTCCGCCTCTCCACAGCAATGCCTGCACAGAAAACACGCATCACGTGATCACCAACCAATCAGCTAGTTGGATATGTTATTGAGTTGGACTGTACAGTCGGACTGCACTGTCGGGTTGCAACGAAACGAAACGAGACACGTAAAAGTCGCACATAGCGAGACGAGACGCGTCTCATTGTGCCATGCCAACCCTAGTAATGAACTAGACGACTGGTTACGTTGCAGTTTTTAAAATCATTTGATCGTGAGCCGTTATCGCAATATGTTCCAAAATTGCATAAACTCACAATTCCGTCACGATTTCGCGCAAGCACTGTTCAGCCTGGAATGGACTCTGCAGATTCTTCAGGCACAACGCCTTCAACAGCAAACACAACGCTCGGTCGTCAGCGTCCAACTGGTCGTCTGAATAAAGAAGAATAAAAAAACGGAAGTTCACATTTTTTCTCACAAGCTAGTCTGCCACTGGCTTCTCTAATTATGGTATGTTGTCACAGCAAAAGAACGAAAAAATGAACCTTGAAAACCAGTTACAGTTGAATCGGGTTCGTTTATTAGTTATCCAACCGCATATCAAAGGTATTAAAATTTCAAGTGCCATCACCCATCAGCTTGTACCGAAGTGCAGTCGATTTGTGTCTGGTTTCTATTAGTTTTTTGAAAAGTTCCATTCAACCACAAAAACCATTTCTCTCACCCTTCTGCAGCACGTGTTCGATGTCAAGCAGCAGCGGTTTCACGAGTTCACTGTCTCTCGCGAGCATCCGAAAGCCACCCCAAAAGTACAGCAGCTCCTGAGAAAGGAACACCAGAGAACTTCAGCACAAAGTTATGGGGATACTTCTCGTTTTTGTTGTCACGATTTTCTCGAATTTCAGAATGCAATGTGCCTTAAAACAACATATGCACTACAAATCATCATGTTCGTAGAGATACAGCAGATGTAGCAGTTCGGTCATCTTTTCAGTACTTTTGAGTTGCTCCCTCCCATGAAGGGTCCCTACTTGTTTCATCCTTTCCCTAGTTCAAAAGAGCCCTACTCAGTTGAGGATTACGGTACGTTTTTGCTTTGGTACACCGCTTCAAGTCGATTGCACTCACTATACTGAAATGGACAATATATAAATCCCAAAAACCGAACAAACGCACAAAGTGCGGCAGCACCAACGTGCCCTTGCGCAGGTATCGTGCCGCTTTGACAGCGCAGAATTTCTCCAGCGGCAGCGATTTTCCGGCCATTCGATGTTTCAATGTCGGCACTTGCCTTCAAAAATTCGAAATTCTAAAAGTTTTGCTTTTTGACACCAGCTGATTCGATATTATTGATCGATCGAAGCAATGTGATGTCGCAAACCACAATGTGATTTGATTCTAAATTGTGCTCAATGTGACTTTGTATTTATGGCCTTTCTGCGGTTGTATTTCTCCCTCCCCCTTCATCATATAGCCCGAGCGATGGGGTGTGGTGGGTTGTGGTTCAGATTTCTGTGACTTGGTGCAGGGGCAGGTGCAACGGATTTTGCGGCAACCTGCACACTGCGTCACAACAGTCGCATCCATGGTCCACCACCCAACGGTGGGCACGGTCCGGTCCGGTTCGCAGTCCACGTTCCACCCCCGTCTGCACATACTTGAAATACGCATGCATTTGCGTGTCCAGATTCTCGTCCGTTGTCAATCGATTCGATTTCTCGGCCAACAACAGCACACCGGTGATGTACGCGTAGAAGCAGCGCGACCATTTGTTCTCCTGAAAGGCGATGTTGTTTTTTTCAGTGTCGGCATTTTCACCGCTGCAAAGGCGTGCTTTCACATTCATTTAACGACTTGAATTGTTCAAAGATTGTCACAATATTTTTTGCAACAATGTTCTGTCACAATTCGCGACAATTCTTACGACAACCTGACTGACCTACAATTGCACATGGACGCGCAAAACAACTGCTCGGCAAAACCAATGAATATTAATTGGAAATAAAATTCCGGAAGTCATCCACTTTTTGCGTACATTTATCATCCATCACCGTTCAATTTCACACTGCTGCCTGAATTGCTCATTAATTGTAAATAGCAACAAAACAATGCGCCAACCTTGTACAGTTTCAGAGCGTGTGCCAGTGCCAGATCCCACTGACGAGTGAACACGTGACAAAACCTGGAGAAAACTAACTCAATGTGATCAAAGTGATGCGAAAATTGAAACCTGTGATACACAAGAATTGAAATAGCCGCTGTTTGCTGTCAGGATAAATCTGATTGATACTTAAAGCAGCAAGAATCTTCAATGCAATCATTTGACTTGACACAGCGTTTGTTTAACATGAAAAAAAAACAGACAGGGCGATCTTGATGGAAGAATAAAAGAAAAAAATGATGATGAAACGCCGACGCACAACAGCTCCCAATAGCAGACGTGATGCAACTGTTGCAACTCCTGCTGTACGCTGATCGAGCGTCGTAGACAGTCGACGGCCAACTTGAATCGTGCCAGCACCATGTGAAAGCGAGCTTCGAAAAACAGCACCAATGCACCCTGAAACGCGGACACGCCGCACTGTGCATATGCATGTGGAAGACTACTGGGCTGACTGGGTTCCGTCAATGGAAGCAACGAGCATGGTTGATGTTGGTCTGATTGGTTGCGCGGAACGGGACGGGGCCGTAGATCGGCAGAAAGAAAGATAAATACAGTCGAACTCTACATGTATAAATATTGTAGGTAATAAGCTGATTGGTTGGTGATCACGTGATGCATGCTTTCTATGCAGGCGTTGCTGTTGATCACCAACCAATCAGCAGATTGCCTATAATTCAGAGTTCGAGTGTATATAGAAATTGACATAACTGCACGGGTGATTGCAGCTTGCAAACGTAATTTTAGCAGTCTTTTGGATCGGGGCGGCTAGAGCAGAAATGCGTCAAAGAAACGCCATCGGCCAACAAGGGAATGTGAAGGCTGGATTTCACGCGCAAATGAATCCCCCTAAACGTAAACCCACAAAAAACGATTTTCATGTGACCAAAAAACAACAACAACAACGGCGCACATTCGGATAACTCGATCGCAGCTGTCGGAGGAGTCGTTCACAAAGCTGCATGTCGCCGTCGGCTGTGTCGACGATACAGACGGCCACCAGATGCCACGCGAGCAGCACGGACGCACAGAGCGGCGAGCGCAGTGTGTCCGTCATCGAGGCGGCCTCGACCAGACGCTGCATGCCTCGTGTCTGTGGTGGACGGTTGGTTGGTTTGGTTTTGTTGTTTTGTTGGAACAGCCCTCCCAGTCCCACACAACATAAAGCGCTTTCAGTCACTCAGTATAGTGGCGGTCTTGGTAAAAAGTCCATTGTTTTGGCCAACGTGCCCGTGCGTGTTTTTTGCTGGTTTTGTTCGACACAAACAAGTGAGAAAATGGTACAGCACGGTTGGCCGTTACAAAATTGCTCGAAACAAGCTTCACGTTTCTTGTTGTCACTCAAAGAACCTCGACAGCTCATGTTTTCAAAGTCTCTCCTCTGGTTGGTCAACTCAGCAGCGCAACGCACGCAGGTGCACAGGCTGCACTGGATGGCCAGCCGAACAGGACGCACAGAAGCGCAAGTAATTGTGGCAATGGAAAATTTACCAGCAAGAAAATCCGTCCCCAAACATGATCCACCAACTGACAACATGGTAAAAAAAACCGTCCTGTCCATCCCGAAACCAGTCGCTGGTCGACACTCTTGGGCTTCCGAAATCCATGGTGGTCGTTCGCGTCACAAATAATCCAAAACACCTCGACACTTCCATTCATGCACCTTATCGGCCGAAAACCCGGCAAACTCCAGCGGACGCAATATGCGCGACGGCAGACTGGCGATCATCAGATCGAAAGTGCCGGAGCCCATCTTGGCGCCCGACTCAAAGTTCCGCCGTATCACCTGATCGCGTTGACGCCACGACGGCGACTGTGTGATGCGTTCGCATTCTCTGAATAAAGGGAAAGAGAGAAAGACAAATGCGTGCGCGCCACATCACGGTTGGTTGGTTGGTTGGTTTTTTGTTCGGGTCTTCGAGAAGCGACCGAACATGCGAATGCTGAACGCACACAGATTTATCCGGCCAGCACTTCTTTTGTAGCGTCTGTCGAACCGGTTCTTTTAGTGCGGTCGTCTCAGCGAATACTAGAAAATGAATTGAATAAATGAAAACGAGCAAACGCTCGCTGATTGGCTGAATGCTGCCACGGCTCTCTTCCTACCAGAAGCCTTCTACACCCACAAAATATCTCCGCTGTCCATTTTCACACCTGTACGACTGATAGCAGCATCTGATCTTGTAGGCGCCCTTGACGAAGCTGACCATGTTCTCGTCCTGTACGAACATCAGCAACGCCCGCTGTAGCAGGCACTCCGCGTAGCACAGTTCGGCGTGCAGTTCGTCTGGCAAAACAATGAAATAAGTGAATACGGCAATTTGTCACCGCTCGTGGCCTGGTGGTAGTGCGTCAGACTACAGTCTGTGCGCTCGGGGGATCGAACCCCGCCGAGGGGTGTATAGGCACTTAATGACAGAGAAAACTCGACGGGCGCCCTATTCAATGGCGTTCTGTACGCTTCTCTGAGTTAGCCCTGATTGAAAAACATCGCCTACAAATCCCAACACCAACACCAAAACAGCATTTGCAAACATGGATCGACTACCGACTAGGGTTGTTAAAAAACGAAAATCGGCTTTTTTTCTTTTGTTTTTTTTAAATTTAAAGCCCATGCACACCATCAGAAGCAGCCACAATTTTGTCGCCGCGCACAATTCGTCCCATCGATTCGGCCAGCGTCGGCTGCCGTCTGCACCGGTCGCACACGTCCAATGCGCACTTCACCCGTGTCACCGCTTGGTCAATGTCGGCCTGAACGACATTGTTTTCAAAGTCCCTCTTTTTTGAAACCGAAACCGCGCTTTTCAATGTATGTTTCCCAGTTCAATCTCTAGTGGATCTCTAAATTATAAGCAATCAGCTGATTGGTTGGTAATCACATGATGCATGCTTTTGGACAGGTTCCGCCTCCACTACAATGTCTGCACGGAAGGCATGCATCATGTGATCATGAACCAATCAGCTGATTGCCTATAATTATTTAGAGTTCGACTGTATTTATGATGTTGTTCAGTGACACATACACTCATCAGCAAACCCCACGCTGTCACGTGCGGAGACTGTGTGTTAGAAGAATCGCATAGCTGCCTGTGTGTTTGCTATTGTGGCTGTGCGTCATTGTGATTGCGATCACGTGACAAAGAGACGTACGCGGTTTTCACCGAGGTACTTTACGAGCAACACAATTACATTCATGAAGTACCATTTAGTGACCGCATAGCTATGTTTTAACACAGCTACGCGTCACTAAATACTGCTTCAGGAATGCCCCTTAAGTGCCTTCAGCTGAAAGCAACGGTGAATCAGCAAGTCGGACAAAAGCATTTTCAATTGAAACTTCTTTATGTTCGTCTTTACAACAAAACCATGATTGCTCCTCCAATTCAGTCCCCATGAAGCCACTAACGGCGCATTCATGAAGCAGTATTTAGTGACGCGTAGCTGTGTTAAATCATGAACGCCCCATTAAACTACACCTGTTCGCACGTGAGCATCGCTCGTATGAAGTAGACGGTCGAGTAGCCGAGCGCGTGATACGGACTTCGATCCGCCCACGGCTTGCAGCGCATCGCCGCCTCGTCGAATCGATTGTTCAGGAAAAGATTCATCGCGACACGCGCCTCCTGAATCGACGTCGCCAGGTCCATGGTCGGTGAGCTGTGCGACAACAAATAGTTAGGGCGCATTCATGTTGCAGTATTTAGTGACCGCACAGCTATGTTAAAACATAGCTGCGCGGGCACTTAATAAATACTGCAACATGAATGCGCCTTCAGAATTCTAGAATTTTATCGCTCGAACTATAATAGAAGACATGAACACATTAACGATTCTTTTTCAAACGTTTCATTGTTAGAATCAATTTTCAGTTTAGAAATTTCCGAGAAAACTCAATTAGTCAATACCTACAGTACACGCTCCTCTGCTCTCTAGTGTACCAGAAACCAGAATAATAAAATGAGCCTGCTTTCCTTGATCGCCTTTAATGGCATTTTTAACAACAAAGCTATAAAAATTAATCAAAATTAATCAATTTTTCCTTCAAGTTATTCAAATCCAGTGCAGTTAGCTGCACGAATCATCTCTGAAAAATCGCTTATTTTTGCCACGTTTCTAATATTAAGTAAGACCCTAAATAGATAATATTTCAATGGCAAAGAACGCTTGCAACATTTGCAGTCAAACTGTAATGGGGCATTCATGAAGACACATTTAGTGACTGCATAGCTATGTTTTAACACAGCTACGCGTCACTAAATACTGTTTCATGAATGTCGCTTTAATCGCAAACAATCAGCTGTGCAACTGAATGATCCAACCAGCGCGATGCTGCAAATCCGTCAGGCAGATTCAAAAGCCACAATGTTCACACTGCATAAATCTACATTCATGAAGCCGTATTTGGCAACGCGTATCCATTTTAATGTACTATAGCTACACGTCACTAAACGCTGCTTCATGAATGCCACTTAAGTTTCACTGCCTAAGTTTGAGTAAAAATAAAAGAGATAGAAATAATCTAAAAACGAAGAAAAAACCAACACTGGAAACACGTCGAGCGCATCCTCGAAGTCCGACGTGTCACTGGCATCGTTCTCCAGGCAAATACTAGGAGTTGCTGATTGGCCATCGCTTAAATCAGGTACGCCCGTGGCCATAATATGAGAGCCAACAACAATAAAAAGTTCGGTTTTCTCTTTCTCTCTCGGATGAGCTAATATGGCCCTATCAATGATATTATGAACGGTCCATCTATTTAAATTTAGTGAACATTCCGATCAGTCCTTAAACTATTCCGTTTTCGAAAATGTATTCAAATGAATTTCTGCTGATACGAATAAAACGGAAAATAGCTCACTGCGACTGATAAGTTATTCTTGATTCGCAGTAGCACCAAGTGGTATCTTAAAATGGAGAATTTGAATTTCGAAAAATTCCACAGCAGTTAAACGGGCAAAGTGGGGAGGATGGAACCCATTTATTGCATGCATTTGGCTGACTAGTCTAGTCAGCCAGATCAGAATACATACATCCGGATCCCACACAAACATCAAACAAGTGAAACAGTTTTGCACGTGTTCATTTGAATGAATGTGTCTCTGTGGAGACAAAACCAATCTATGACTAATCATATACCCATCAGAGTGTTCGGTTTAGAGATAATAAGCACTGAAACCATCGCGCAGCGATCACAGCGTCACGGTCACATGGGTCATGGTGAAGTTGTGTTGTGCGCACCCATGTTGCCAAATGGTTGCTTAATTACATGTATCAACCGATACACACCTTCGGGTTGCCGTTCAATTTGGCATTTGAAAACAATGCATAGCAACAAGGCTTCATTGAAAAAGTTGTAATCTTTTCAGAAAATCACAGAACGTTTGAAAGTGGCTGCATAACGAATCACAATATGATCGACTCACTTGATAATGCTACAGTTTTTAGGGTTTCATCGCAAAACCACCGTGGAAAGATGGTAATAAACGAGGCACACTTGCTACAATTTCTGACGAAGGAAGCCATAAAGGAGAAAAGCGTATCACTTGGAACGGAATTGTACATTCCAAGGATCCACCACGGATGTGAGGGCGGAGCGTGCGTGACTTGCACATTTCCTCCTGTTTCCGTGTCACGGACTCACAACGACGTTTTTTCTCAACGACTTAATGAAACAAATGGTGGCGTTTATTTTGCTTGTCAACCAGGAACCTGAATGATTTGCGGTCAAAGAGGCGAAAATCAGCATGTTTGCGGTCTTCCTGGCTAGTAGTTTGCAAAATTGCCCCCTGGAGTCCACAATTTCCAGAGATAAAGACGATAATAAACAATTTTGAGCTTGCTGAAGATCAGCGGAGAGAATTTGCAGCGCCAAAAACTCGCCAGGCGAACAATAATGGTTCGTCTCTTTGAAATTTTCACCAAAACATGTACTCATGAGTGTTACTTGTTGACGACATACAACTAATGTATTCTTCTCTCAACATACATCTTTAAGCTGCATGGCAGAGGCTGAGGACAAAAACAACTGGCACACAAGACATGATGAGAAAAAGCGGCCGAACAAAAAAAACAAACAACACTGGAAACGGCGGCACATGGCTGCAGCTGCGCGCATGTGAATCCTATAGAGCCAGGAGAAAAAGCTGCTCAGCTCGGCAAAGTAGCTAAGCTGCTTTCATTTGGTGCGCCGTCGAGTTCACCACTGCTGAAACACTTTGGAAATTTCTCCTCTGGCGGTTTACTTTTTTTTTGTTTTGTCTTCGCATAACACATTGCACTTACAGTGCACTTATGCATTTATGACTTTCAGTGTTTCTCTTGTGTTCTGCTTCGCTCTCTCCGCGCGCGTGAGCGGCAGACAAAGACGAAAACGTCATTATCGAAACGGCACGTACAAATGAGTGCAATATAGACATACGTATACATGAGATGAGTTCAGTTTTCTTTATGCCGGCTCCACGGGGGCGAATTAGAAACGCGGGAACAAGATCGAATAACATTTTTTTCGAGAAGCCGGTAGCGGTGCCGTTTGGCGCCGACACTAAGAGACCGCAAGTTGTAATGCGGTTTTCCCTGAAAACTTATCGGATTCCTTAAAATGTTCCAATTAATTGCCGCACATTGACAGTCGGGATCTTTTAAGTCATAGTTTCAGAAGCAAATACTCGCACTGAAAAAAGAAGCGATATGCAATTAGACCAAGCGCAACGTCAGCGCAGTGACTTACAGACGACGGAAGAATCTCGAGGATTAGATTACATATCGAACGTATATCTGATTACGGACCGGCGCTCCTGTAGCTATTCTTTCACATATCAGTCTCTCATCAACAAACACACACGCACACACATGTACCACACAGAGCGTGAATGAGAGAAACAATGTGAAACCTGATCCGTGTGTTTTCATTTTAGCTAATTCACACCCTCTTGTGAAAACAGAAGCTTGTATCGACCAGCTTTGCGGGAGATTTTGCCGCGCGCGCTTAAGTGGAATGTGTATACATGTACATGCCAGAATGCATATTTTATTTTGTGTGTATTACTTGGAGGGCGCAAAACTTGAAATGAATACGGGGATCACAGCGAGAGAAAAAGAGCGCGAGTGTTATATTGCCTTGGCGTATACAAACATTCATTCTTGCGTGGCTGAATGCCGAAGAAGAAAGTTTCAATGTGTTATTCATGTGAAATATACGCAAGCCATTGCCGATGTGCGTCGTCGTCGTCGTATGAACAAGCGATGGGCCATGTGCTGTTATCTCATTTTCGTTTCGTCACAGTCGTGCTGTGCGTCAGGCAACATATACTACTAGCACAGTTCGCATAACCATCCACACCCAACAACCGCAGCTTAATTCATAACAGTAAATTGAAGCCTCAAATCCGTTTATTGAATAGTTAAGTTGCACTGACTTTCGGTCTACAAACGCTATATTATATACATTGTCTTTGTATATTCGAGGCTTAGCCTAGGTATTTTCTTGTGCCGTGTGGCTCAAGCTAACCGTCTACCCATTCTAGCCAGAGGCACATACATATTGTATGTGCGTATGTCACGCGTGTGCGTTCGTTAGGCCTGCACTATGCTCATGACGTTCTTGAGCCTCCGCTACTTAAAAACAAGCTACTTAGTTGGACAAACACAAATAGAGCTTCTTGAAAAAAAGATTTACATCTTCATTTTGCAACGCGCAACAGACGCATTATACAGCTAACCTGGCGAAACGTTTGCATGTGTGTTTCGTTTGCACAGAATACATGCATCACGCGATCACCAACCAATCACAAAGTTGGATATGTTATCGAGTTGCACTGTGCTGTCAAATGCCATGCCTCCGGCACAGTGTGGGTGCACTCAAGACGATCTGTAACCGACGGCGTTCGATCTTTAACCGAAGACCAATCGCATGGAACTGTTCCTTACAATCAGGCAATAGTAAAAACGGTTAAGCTCAATTCGTTGTACGACCGAAATTGGCTGACATACAGTACCAGCCATAGTTAGTGCCATTTAACTCAGCTCACAGTTTCACCTCGCACAAAGTATAGGAGGAGGCGGGATTAAACCGTGTTAAAACATCGCTACGCGGTAACTAAATACTGCTTCATGAATGCCCTTAAGTTCGACATTAATTATGGCTGGCACGGTAGTAGTAGCTCAGAGAAAACGCATTCAACTGCGTGGCCACGAGCAAGAAGTGAACAAATAAACATGGGCGTTGTCAGTCAGCATTATCCAGCGTCTCTTTATGGATGGTCTGAGTAGCTATAGCTTATTTTCAGAGCG
This sequence comes from Theristus sp. LFF4_11, assembly GCA_030248135.1. Lineage (NCBI taxonomy): Eukaryota > Metazoa > Nematoda > Chromadorea > Monhysterida > Xyalidae > Theristus > Theristus sp. LFF4_11. Next base: position 61,760 of record JASANC010005666.1, on the reverse strand, counting down.
GCCGGGACACGTTTTCATGTGATTGATAATGTGTGGCCGTGCTGACACTAACTCGCCGGGGAAGGTGGACGCAGGCAAAGCAGTGCACACAAACGAGTTCGATGACGATGAAATTAGAACACTCGCACATGCGGTGGAGCGCAATGCCGGTTCATAAACGTGGTTAGTGAATCAGATATAACTGGATGGAACACGATTTACCTGCTCGTTTCAGAGAAACAGACAGTCTAGTCAAAATGACGACACATTTGTTGTTGTGTTCAATTACAAAGCAAACCACACACTGATTGGGTGCACTTGGTGCACTCCGTTAGACAGCACCAACCAACCAGTGCTGCAAATTCAAATTAAAAATCGCTAGCCTGTGAAAAAGTGTGCTCAGCCTTTCCGAGTAGTCAAGTCAGAGGTAACACGCAACTGATGTGTGTTCAAATACTAATCAAAACATCCAAATGACCAATCACCAGCTCTGAAAGTTATAAATTTATCGGCAGCCTAAAAAATTGTGTTCAAACAAAGTGAATTAAAATAAGCAAAGGACACAGATTAGTGACTTTATTCAATTCCATCCTGCACAGCGGAACAACGGCTGGGTGGTAAGCGGACCGGATGACAGAATGAACCTTTGGAAAAAAAAGTGAACGGCTCCATACTGTCACGTGAGATCAACGCCAGTGGCATTGAAACGAATAAAGAGCGTAAAAATCGTCTAGTCAATGCCACACACATTTCGATTTCCCGTCCATATTAGCATCAGCAATTCAGAAACGAGTTTTTTAAGGGAAAAAACGCTAACTAGCATCCGACAGGCATTGTCGGCTTTTCAAACAAGCTAAAGCTAGTGTATATACCGTGCAGCAGCTGGCAAATAATCATCGGCGTGATCGTGAACTACAACACTTTTTTCTCATTTTTTCTGCAACTGAATGATGGAAGCAAGCGCAAATTCGCGCCCTAACGAGCATTCCGACGGGGATTAGTGCAGCCCGCGCGGTGTGTCGCGCAGCGCCAGATCAAGCCGTTAAAAGAGTGGCATGCATAATTTCGAAATTTCTTCACGTCCGTTCAGGACATGAAGCAGCATGCACACGAGTCAGCAGCCCACACACAGCGTGCGCGCAGTAAGGGCAAATTACGCTTCAATGTCTCTGAAGTTTAGTGTGACGTGCGCTCGCATTTGGCTGAACTTTTGCCCTCTTTGATTGCACTGTAGACACGGCGATAGAACGCGAGTATCAGCTGTAGGTTTATACGATGAAAAACGGCAATTGGCAAACAGATCGAATTGTGTGCATTCAAATGCGAGGATCGACGTTCAAATGCGGACATGAACTATCCGATGGCCTAGCTGAAACCAGACAGCAGAAGAAATGACCAAGCACGACAACAACAACGACAACTAAAAAACCAGCATAGTGAACGCTCAGACAAACACACCATAAAAGACCGCTGTAGTCAGGTCCGCAAAATAAACATTTGTTTCACATTCACGCATTCAAGAACGAATGTTCTGAAAAAAAAACCATTAAAACGATACTACCAGAGAGGAGGCACTGAGTTGAACGGGCAATAAAAAAGCAGTTTTGTGAAAAAAAGATAAGATAACGAACAGCGACCAGAAAAAAACGGGACCAAAGACCAGAGCGAAATTGAGCAAACAATATCAAAACCGTTGTTTTCGAGCTGGAACACAAGATGCAACCGTCAAAGCATAATTTGGCGCACCGAATTACACAGCACATAATCGATAGCAACAAACTCCGATAGAAAATAGATAGCGACACAAAGCAGAAACGAAATTGGCAACGCGGGTACGGCGACGTCGGTGGATAGAGCGATTCGAAGTGTTACGACCAGACCCTGAAAACTCACTTTTTCATCATGATGGTCATTGTCTGAAGACCATGCACTTTCAACGTTCTTTCATAATGTTGCCCAGTCACAAACAAACACACCAGCAGACATGCGTGCACTAGCGCATGCGTGTGTGTGTTTTGGTTGTTTATCACTGTGCAACATTCGACTGAAATCATTGAAGTGCAAAAGTGCCCTTTTGTACACGTGAACCATCCAGAAATTAAAAAAAAACAAAAAGAACGCTGTTTCAATTTAGTTTTCGATTACAGGCCTTTCTTTGATTCATATCATCCCGTCTCCGTATACGTGTGCTGAACGGAGCTTGAGTTTCACAAGATTTCCTGCGTTTCGCGAAATACCAAAAATTAAAAAAAACCGACTGAATGACTTCTCGCTTACGGCAGACACGGCGCAATAAGCGACCAGGGGTGACAGCGTGTAGGCGCCGTTGTACGCCGTGGACGCGACCAACATCGACAGGAACATGAAATCACCCATGCCGACGTGGATCGAATCCGCTGGAGGACACACAATTTAAGAGAAAACTCACCGAAGTTATCCATCATCCGTATGCAGCGCGCCGCTGACTGGCTGCATTCGTTTCTCTCGATCTCATTGGCGTGGCTGACAATGCAGCCAATTAGCGTGTTGTATTTGGTTTTTCAAGGGCAAAGAAGAATGACATGATAGCCATTGTCCGAATCCGGCATTTTAGCGGCTAAAAAGCAAACTGGCCAATTGTTGGTGTTGTCGTCTCACCAGTTGTGATCCACCCGAAAGTTCAGAAAAAAAACAACAACAAAAAACCGAACCGCTCACATGTATCATCGCTGATCACCGTACTGACAGAGTGTGCCGCACTGATGTGCTCGAGTGATCGAGCGTCTTTGTACTCATCGTCGGACACATCAGAGGCCTGTGTCGCCGCGTCCGACTGACAGATGAAAGGCAGCTGATGACAGCCTGCGCGCATTTCGAGAACCGCGTTCCGAATTTTACTAAAGCGGCATTCATGAAGCAGCATTTGGTGCACACGTAGCTGTGTTAAAACATATAGTTACGCGGTCATTAAATACAACTTCATGAATGCCCCTGAATGCATTTCGTGTGCGAACAGGTTGATTGACTACGATGTTATTCTTGCTGTTCAGTGCGGAGTCGCACCGATTTTTTTTTGGTTTTTTTCTCGCGTTAGTAAGGCCACAAGTGAGGGATATGTTTTTTTCGATCACCTCCTGAATGCGAGAACTCGAACTGGCTGGACACCCCTAATCAAGTGTGCTGATTGGTCAAAACCGGTGAACTGGGTCAAAACATCGCTCCACCAGCTGAATTCGTTACAAAATCCGGCAATCATACAAAGAAGAATTCTCACACGGCAAAGAAACCAAAGAAAATTTCAACAACAAAAAAACCAATAGCGATATACCAGGTGGCGCATTGGCTGTTTTGGTAAGCAACAGCTGTTTTGAGCGTTTCGCATTCCGATTGATTGAAACGCGTGACGAGCCAGAAGCGGCGCATGTTACACTGGTGCTCGTATCGGCCATTGTCTTCGACGATTTCGTTGTTGTCGACTTCGCTGAGCGGTTTTTGCCAGTGGTCTTCCGTTCTCCTTTCATCATGCAACCTGCTGCGCGTAAAACATTTGGTGTGTGCAGCTAGCTGATTGGGTGGATTGAAATCATTCGAACCGCTTTGATTGGTAGGTCGAGTGCACCAAGTTCTGTGTCGACCGACCAGTCACGCACAAAGTTCAATACATCCAATCCACCATGAATAATGATGAATCAACACATCAAACCGAATCCGAATCAAGCCGTGAACGGGACAACAGATTTCCAACACCAAAAAATTTCGTCTCTCAAACTCAAAAAAAAGTTCTCCCGAAAGGCCACCAATCGAACCAAAGACGATTGCGGGCGCCAATCGACGCATGTCCTCCATGTTGTCCGCTTTCTCGACGAGCAAACGCAGCGGGCCGCATGGCGCCAGAACGGAGAAGATGTCTGAAAATCGAGAAAAAAAACGCTGTGATTCCTTTTTTCCGCAATGATTTTTTCACTTTTTCTCTCTCGATAGCTATAAATCATGAACGATGAGCTGATTGATTGACTGTTTTTTTTCTAATTTCGGCTCACCGATTGGTCCGGCCGAGCTCGACGCAGCCAACCAGCATGGACAGATTCAAAAGCAAAAAGGAACGCACAAATCGCCAATGTTCTACAGTTTGACTGTGGACCAAACAAAACAAAAATTTTAATATAAAACAGTAGAAAAAAAGTAAAAATCGTTACCCCAGATGCTCGCGAGCGCCATGATCAGCCAAACGCTCGTGAACGACAGCAATCGCGCGAGCAACGCCGACAAAATCGCACAGTTCGACACGAAGATCACCTGCAGTTGGGCAGGTCGGCTATTACACAATTGAGCATTTTGCTGTCGGCACGGGTACGCAACGAGACCCTATGGCACGGGTACAGGCATGTGCACAAATTCTCAGCATGACAACGCTCAGCAGTATGCAATGAAACCCCCCAGCGCGGGTAGCACGGGTTTGCGCAACACAACATTAAAGCACGGGTACAACGTGTGCACACTTTTCAGCACGGGTATACAAGTAATTGCTAATTGACTTCACTCTTTCAGTGCGTCCGATTTGATTTGATCATGGGTTTCTCATTCCAATGCAGCGAATCCAGTCTGATCACAGGACGGTAGCGGTTCATGTCTAAAACAAAACCAAAAAAAAGCATCTCGTAAATCGGCCGAACCAACATTTCGCACAACTTTGAACGGCGTTTCCAATGCGATCGTGATCACGGCCAGTGCAGCGCAATTGTAGCACAGTAAAGCAACGGTGAATAGGTCGACGGCGACGTTTGCTTCGATCGCAATCAGCCTGACACACGGAATTGGAATGAGCGGCTTGGTTTGGCCGACATTGGATTGAAACTGAGTAAACACTATCACAGTGAACGCGCCAAAATATTCGACTCGGTTTCACCGCAATAAAGGGGCATTCATGAAGCGGTATTTAGTGATCGCGTGGCTATGTTTTAACACAGTTACGTGTCACTAAATACTGCGTCGTGAATACCGCTTATGCCTGGAAACTACAGGGTCTTACAGTACACACGGGCCACACAGCACATGCGAGTTTATTCTTCAAAACTACGGTGCTAGCTTTGGTTTTTTTTATTTCAACAACAAACAAACAACTCCGAACCAGCAAAGCGTCAGTGCGGCACAGCAGGTGATCGTCGCCATTGCTGCGTACACCCACAGGCGGATGAACTGAAACGGAAAACAGAAAAACTGTCGAACGTTTACGTGGATAACTTTTACAAAATCGCAGTTGCGGTTTGCGGCGCTTTGTTGTGCCGTCGAATTCGCTCGTGTGAAATTTTGGTCAATTTTGAAACAACCGCCGAGTACTAAGACAGGAACTTCGAAACAAAAAACGCCAACCAAACCATCTTGATTGTATTGGAATCAAAAGTGATACGAAACCAAGAAAAATTGCAAATTGTCACCGCTCGTGGCCTGGTGGTAGTGCGTCAGACTCTTGTCTGTGCACTCGGGGGATCGAGCCCCGCCGAGGGATGTATAGGCACTTAATGACAGAAAACTCGATGGGCGCCCTACTCAATGGCGTTCTGTACGCGTCTCTGGGTCAGCCCTGGCTGAAAAACATCGCCTAAAAATCCCAACAACAAAAAAGCCGCACTCGAAAACAGTCGTATCGCAACAACAACAGCAGCACCAGCGTGACACAGCCAACCAACACGATCACCAGCAATGCGACGATCACCGCTGCAAACGTGTCCAATTCGGACTCACCCGCCAAGCCAGTGTGTTTGATGGCGTCGTCGAGCACAGCGCGCTGCCAGCTGCGTGGCAAACCGTTTTTTTCAAAAAGTGTGCTTCTTGTTAACCGGTGATTAATAATACGGTGTTGAGAAATAATACACCGCATTCGACACTCTTTGCATTACAATTCTGAGAATAACGAATGGTATCGGGTATGGTTGAAATCAAACACCAGTATTTGTGGCTAAATGCGTTTTCTTGGCAAAAATCCGATCCCGTTCTTTCTTCGTTCGCTCTCTATTTCTGCGAAATGGCAGGTTGGTTAAAATCAGTTAAAACCTACTGTACTCGCTGAACAACCGTTACATCACCATGCCCATGTTAAAAATGGACACACAAAAACAAAAAAAAACGTCGGTGTGAGAGCGTCCCGCCAAAAAACTCACTACGCCATCACCGTGGCCAGATTGAACGGGTACTTGGTCGGCAGATGCACCAGCAAGGCCGAAGCGAGCATACAGCACGAGATCGGCAGCGCCGTGTGCAGCACGGTGCCCAGCATGACGTCGGTCGTGGAGGCGTCGCATGCGGCAGGCTACAACGCAAGGCGTCATCGCACCGGCTGCCTTGCAAATGTGCACAGCCCTCAAAGTGGTGTACAGCCCTCAAAGTAGTGCACAGCCCTCAAAGTAGTGCACAGCCCTCAAAGTAGTGCACAGCCCTCAAAGTGGTGCACAGCCCTCAAAGTAGTGCACAGCCCTCAAAGTAGTGCACAGCCCTCAAAGTGGTGCACAGCCCTCAAAGTGGTGCACAGCCCTCAAAGTAGTGCACAGCCCTCAAAGTGGTGCACAGCCCTCAAAGTAGTGCACAGCCCTCAAAGTGGTGCACAGCCCTCAAAGTAGTGCACAGCCCTCAAAGTGGTGCACAGCCCTCAAAGTAGTGCACAGCCCTCAAAGTGGTGCACAGCCCTCAAAGTAGTGCACAGCCCTCAAAGTAGTGCACAGCCCTCAAAGTGGTGCACAGCCCTCAAAGTAGTGCACAGCCCTCAAAGTAGTGCACAGCCCTCAAAGTAGTGCACAGCCCTCAAAGTGGTGCACAGCCCTCAAAGTAGTGCACAGCCCTCAAAGTGGTGCACAGCCCTCAAAGTAGTGCACAGCCCTCAAAGTGGTGCACAGCCCTCAAAGTAGTGCACAGCCCTCAAAGTAGTGCACAGCCCTCAAAGTAGTGCACAGCCCTCAAAGTAGTGCACAGCCCTCAAAGTAGTGCACAGCCCTCAAAGTAGTGCACAGCCCTCAAAGTGGTGCACAGCCCTCAAAGTAGTGCACAGCCCTCAAAGTGGTGCACAGCCCTCAAAGTGGTGTACAGCCCTCAAAGTGGTGTACAGCCCTCAAAGTAGTGCACAGCCCTCAAAGTAGTGCACAGCCCTCAAAGTAGTGCACAGCCCTCAAAGTAGTGCACAGCCCTCAAAGTAGTGCACAGCCCTCAAAGTAGTGCACAGCCCTCAAAGTAGTGCACAGCCCTCAAAGTGGTGTACAGCCCTCAAAGTAGTGCACAGCCCTCAAAGTAGTGCACAGCCCTCAAAGTGGTGTACAGCCCTCAAAGTAGTGCACAGCCCTCAAAGTAGTGCACAGCCCTCAAAGTGGTGCACAGCCCTCAAAGTAGTGCACAGCCCTCAAAGTGGTGTACAGCCCTCAAAGTAGTGCACAGCCCTCAAAGTAGTGCACAGGCCTCAAAGTAGTGCACAGCCCTCAAAGTGGTGTACAGCCCTCAAAGTGGTGTACAGCCCTCAAAGTGGTGTACAGCCCTCAAAGTAGTGCACAGCCCTCAAAGTGGTGTACAGCCCTCAAAGTAGTGCACAGCCCTCAAAGTAGTGCACAGCCCTCAAAGTAGTGCACAGCCCTCAAAGTAGTGCACAGCCCTCAAAGTGGTGTACAGCCCTCAAAGTAGTGCACAGCCCTCAAAGTAGTGCACAGCCCTCAAAGTAGTGCACAGCCCTCAAAGTGGTGTACAGCCCTCAAAGTAGTGCACAGCCCTCAAAGTGGTGTACAGCCCTCAAAGTAGTGCACAGCCCTCAAAGTAGTGCACAGCCCTCAAAGTGGTGTACAGCCCTCAAAGTAGTGCACAGCCCTCAAAGTAGTGCACAGCCCTCAAAGTAGTGCACAGCCCTCAAAGTGGTGTACAGCCCTCAAAGTAGTGCACAGCCCTCAAAGTAGTGCACAGCCCTCAAAGTAGTGCACAGCCCTCAAAGTGGTGTACAGCCCTCAAAGTGGTGTACAGCCCTCAAAGTAGTGCACAGCCCTCAAAGTAGTGCACAGCCCTCAAAGTAGTGCACAGCCCTCAAAGTAGTGCACAGCCCTCAAAGTGGTGTACAGCCCTCAAAGTGGTGTACAGCCCTCAAAGTGGTGTACAGCCCTCAAAGTAGTGCACAGCCCTCAAAGTAGTGCACAGCCCTCAAAGTGGTGTACAGCCCTCAATGTAGTGCACAGCCCTCAAAGTGGTGTACAGCCCTCAAAGTGGTGTACAGCCCTCAAAGTGGTGTACAGCCCTCAAAGTAGTGCACAGCCCTCAAAGTGGTGTACAGCCCTCAATGTAGTGCACAGCCCTCAAAGTAGTGCACAGCCCTCAAAGTAGTGCACAGCCCTCAAAGTGGTGTACAGCCCTCAAAGTGGTGTACAGCCCTCAAAGTGGTGTACAGCCCTCAAAGTAGTGCACAGCCCTCAATGTGGTGTACAGCCCTCAAAGTGGTGTACAGCCCTCAATGTGGTGTACAGCCCTCAAAGTGGTGTACAGCCCTCAAAGTGGTGCACAGCCCTCAAAGTAGTGCACAGCCCTCAAAGTGGTGTACAGCCCTCAAAGTGGTGTACAGCCCTCAAAGTGGTGTACAGCCCTCAAAGTGGTGTACAGCCCTCAAAGTGGTGTACAGCCCTCAAAGTGGTGTACAGCCCTCAAAGTAGTGCACAGCCCTCAAAGTAGTGCACAGCCCTCAAAGTAGTGCACAGCCCTCAAAGTGGTGTACAGCCCTCAAAGTGGTGTACAGCCCTCAAAGTGGTGTACAGCCCTCAAAGTAGTGCACAGCCCTCAAAGTGGTGTACAGCCCTCAAAGTGGTGTACAGCCCTCAAAGTAGTGCACAGCCCTCAAAGTGGTGTACAGCCCTCAAAGTAGTGCACAGCCCTCAAAGTGGTGTACAGCCCTCAAAGTGGTGTACAGCCCTCAAAGTAGTGCACAGCCCTCAAAGTAGTGCACAGCCCTCAAAGTGGTGTACAGCCCTCAAAATGGTGTACAGCCCTCAAAGTAGTGCACAGCCCTCAAAGTAGTGCGCAGCCCTCAAAGTGGTGCACAGCCCTCAAAGTGGTGTACAGCCCTCAAAGTAGTGCACAGCCCTCAAAGTGGTGTACAGCCCTCAAAGTAGTGCACAGCCCTCAAAGTGGTGTACAGCCCTCAAAGTGGTGTACAGCCCTCAAAGTGGTGTACAGCCCTCAAAGTGGTGTACAGCCCTCAAAGTGGTGTACAGCCCTCAAAGTAGTGCACAGCCCTCAAAGTAGTGCACAGCCCTCAAAGTGGTGTACAGCCCTCAAACCGGTGTCGCCAAAAAGCCACCGCAAAAATGTATTGCGGGCTGGGCTGCCCACCGCTTTTGAGGGCTGCGCACATTGGTACCGCATACCGTCGCACGGGAATGATCGACGTATTTGACGACTTGATGAAAGCTCAACAACAGCGACAAACAAACCATTTCGAAAACTGAACACCAGGCCACAAACCATGCTCCGCCAACACCAACCAACCGCCAATCGGCTGCTGTCGTCGTCGTTGCCGCTGGCACTGCGAATGTGCTGCCATCGATCACCGACACTGGTCGCACTTGTCGCCATCTGCTGACGCCAACCGATGTCATTCGACGTGTTCGACTGTTGGTGTCGTGGCGTGTCACTCGACAGTTGGCGATGTCGCTGGCGGCATTCCATATTCGGTTTTTTTTCAAATTTCTTCAAAATAAATATGAATTACCGGTTAAATTTCATTTGCAACATTCGAGCACAATGGAAAGATTAATTAAAATATTGCAGAATCCAGAAATGCGCCGCACGTTCTGCATCTAAAAACTAAAAAGCGGCCCATTGGTCGGCTGTCAAAGGCCGCCAACAATATGCTCGAGCATTCAAATGCAGCCAATCAGCTGATGATCTGTATTCTAGTGAACATGGACAGCACCGCAAGAACATACGGTAATCAAAAATCAAGTGGGCTGAGAAATTTATTACAAACAGAAGCAAAATGAAGATGAAACGCAAAATCTGAAAAAGAATGGTTATGCAAGTCTCAGAATCATGCAAGCAGAATAAGCTGGCGAACAACGAATAAGCTGGCGAACAACACAACACCAAAATCGTGCAGTTTTTCGTCATCTTTTCGGGGATAACAGTTTTATTCTGGGATTTTCATATTTCATGTTGCCCACACGCCACATCCACATGGCGACAGCATATACTGCAACGAATTTGAATCCAAACAAAACAACAGGAAACAGGAAAATAACGGCACGTATTTTGTCATCTTTAAGCTAAGCGATAACTTTTAAAAACAAAATCACAAACCCGATAATCACTATTTTAAAACTGAGTAATATGATAAATAATCTCTGCTGACTTGCATCATTTCAGGTTTCGAGTTTTTTCTTACATAAAATTCGCCAATTGAAAGCAGCACGTTGATATGGTGAACTTAGAAATAGACGTTGACTTAGACATTACCTTTTCGTAATCGAACACAAATGAATCATATAAGTTATAACCTTATAACCTAATAACCATTATAACCTCATAACACACACGCGAACTAATTTCAAAATGTGACCAACCCAGTTATTGTGATTGCAAGAAATACGAAAGCAACTTATGGCGAAAGAGCAAAAATACACATTTCTTACCCAAAAACGTCAATCGGCCGAATCAATCACAAACGAAAATGCACATCTATCAAGTAGAACAAAGATACAACAATACAAAATTACAGAAAAAAACATCATACAGGTTGGTTTGCTTCTGCGACCAATCAGTGCAGTCGATTCAGACTGCAACCATTCCTGCTTGACTAAGTCGATCCATAGGATCGAATGGAAACTGTAAAAATTCACAGAGCACTATTTGTGGGTAGGGGGTGCCGCGACGAATGGGACCGTCCAGGACCCACCCATTCGCTAACATGTGACTCACGAGAACTGCTGCCGGCCAATCTGGCATCGGCATGACCGCGCCGCTTGAAAGCGTGCCATTTTCGTATACAGTATGACCGTTTAAACATGGCAGCTTTTTTCAGGGTGCAAGAAGCGCGCGAAATTTGAATCAAAGAAAAAAGTTGCTCAGAAACCCAACTGCGTGTCAAATTTTACATGTTTCTGAAAATTAATTGGTAATTCGGGCTATTCTGTTCATTATTTCTACCTTTGCACACTCGATTGGCGGACATCTTATCATTTTTGAGAAAGGAAACTCCTAGTCTGCGACTAATCTCGCCTTGATTGAGACTGCCATATTTATTCGGCCATACTGTAGCTACAGGAAAAGCAGCCCTGGTCGCTGCCGTACCAACTGTGACGCGCGACAACCCCACGGGTCAGTTTTTTAAACAGCTTCATAGTCCGGTGGTGCTACCACAGAAACGCACACCACTGGCGCGCCAGAATGACATCATGAGTGTTCATGTTGCGGTGTTTTCCACCAGTGTTCTGCCAGCTCTTCAACGTGTTTGGAGTTGTGTTGTCTCATGATTTTATCAAGGCGCTTCGTGTCGCGGTGTAGCACTATTGGACTATTGCGCTTGTATAAAAACTGGCACCAGCAGTAAGTGTTAATAAATGGCATTATTACTACCGTATTACCCCCATTAAACCCCCCCCCAATAAACCCCCACCCCTAAAAGTCGCTGACGTATTAATCCCCCATGGGGGTTTATTGGGGGTAATACGGTATTAAAGATCTAGATCAAACAAACGTACTATCAAAACAACAACAACAACAACGAATCAACTAAGAACCGCCTTCAAATGCTGCTCCAAAGTGTCCACGGCCAGCTTATCCACTGACAAGAGGCCGAGTTTCTCCGCGTGCGACAGTGTCCGCTGCAGTTCGTTCGGCAGCGATTGCATGTTCAATGTTATCCGGAACAGACCAACCTGGAAATTCGGTTTGTTTCGCTTTCACTTTCTCAATTTTGCATAGCGATTTTTTTCTTCTGTGATGGGCGGAACTACCAGCGAACGAAACTACGGGCGATTTCGACCTGCGCTCACTGAGTGGGCTCGAAAAACCAGCTCGATATGCAGCCGATCAAACGTCAAAAAGCGAATGCAAATTTCAGTGTTCTTTGTTACAATTTGACAGTATTAGCATTATCCAAATCTCGCACGTGCCAGGCGATCTGCTGAGCCTCATATACAAGCGTAACTCAAATATCGGAGAAAGGAAAAAAATGCAAACGCGCGACCTTCCACGGTCCAAGCGACCGGAGCCACTCGGCCGGATGGCGGATTCGCTCATTCAGAATCGTCGCGACGGCGTTCACATGCGAGACGGAATCGATCGACAACCCTGCAAGGATGGTGAAGCAGGCAAAATGAACGCGAAACTGGACGTTCTTTGATGTGAAAATAGCGGTCGCAAAATGAGAGACACATGCTGATTGACATTGTGGCCGGTGGCTACATCTGGCCTGGTGAAGCCATTTGCGAAAACGCCGATATTGGCGATTTTTTCATCGTCTCTGACGAATCAAGAATCACAGAAACAAAGCGCATGCCGATAAACTACAGTTCGGTAAATGAAGCCCTCCTGTGAGGTGGGGTGGCATGGGGGTAGGTGCTTGGTGTTGCCAGAAACACAACATCCAGATCGAGAGCGTTCCAATTCCGTCGTCCGCGGTCTGATCTCGCGCAACAATTCGTCTCCAGAATAACTGATTCAAAAACCGGTGAAAGAAAACAACAAATGAACAAAAAAGGACACACGGACAAGAAAACGACTCACTCGGATCGCGCAGCAAACTCAGCCACAGCGTCGCGCACCACTCGATCACGCTCGCCGACGGAATGACGTGCGGACGCATCGAGGGCGCCTGCGCGAACAAGCGCGTCTCGAACAACATCGCCTCAGCGAGCACACGCAACGAAACGCTGCGATGACGCTCGGCGATCTTGGCGATCTCCGGTTGTGGTTGTTGATGTTGTCGTTGATGTTGTGGTTGTTGTAGTTGCGGTTGTTGTTGTGGTGGTGGTGGTGGTTGTGGTTGTTGCGGTTGTGGTTGTGGTTGTGGTGGTTGCGGTTGTTGTGGTTGTTGTTGTATTTGTTGTTGTTGTTCTTGTTTTTGTTGTTGTGGTTCTTGTTCTTGTTGTTGTGGTTGTTGTTGTTGTTTTTGTTGTGTCTGTTGTTGTTGTTCGTGTTTTTGTTGTTGTGGTTGTTGTTGTGGTTCTTGTTCTTGTTTTTGTTGTTGTGGTTGTGGTTCTTGTTCTTGTTGTTGTGGTTGTGGTTCTTGTTCTTGTTGTTGTGGTTGTGGTTGTTTCGGCACGTCAGCGGCAGCGGCGGTGTCAGCGAACAACAACAGCTCACGGACGGTCACGTAATCGTCGATTGTCCAGCGCTGTCAAATTGCGATATAAAAGCTTAAAATAAATCAAATGATGAACATTATATCAGAATTTTTAAAATGTTCAAGCCAACCTAAACAAACTGACAATCAGGCGCTTTCTGTTTTCAACACATGTAAAGACCCATTCATGCGCGCGCGCGCTGACGCGCGTTGACGCGCGCTAACATGAACGTACGTATGAATGTGCGCACGTTCCAAAACTGAAGCGCGCTGTTTTTTTTGCTTCGTGAATCTGTAGCGAAGTGACGCGCGTCAGCGCGCTTCAGTGCGCCTAACCTTCATGAATGGCGCTTAATTCAACCCGAATGGTGCATCGTCAGACACAAACACACTGGCACACATATACGCAGTGTGGTGTCGCATGTGAGTGCCAGTGTGTTTGTCTCCGATTGTGATAAATAACAATCGAGAACACTGAACTAGCTAAGCCAACTCTGAACTAGCCATCGGTTCTACCACAGTAAAAAAGCTCACTTAAACAAAACCCGCTCACCACCACCGCCGTATAGATGATGTTCAACAACAGCACAGGATACAGCAGATGCGTGTAGCCCCAGGAGCTGAAACTCAGCAGTCGTGCGTTGATCGACAACGACAGGCGGGCGCACAACAATGCGCTGCGGTAGCTGCAAACAGAAAAAAACACAAAATGAGAATCGGAATGACATGCCGATATTGAAGCGTTTCGCCCGGCAAGCGAAGACCACGGCGACGCCGGGCTCGTCAGTTGGACAAGTCGCCAGACCGCACAGTCTCAAAAATGCACGTGCGCGAGGGGTGGTAATGGCAGCACGAAACATCAGCCAGCCCTCGCGGTGTCAGTCCGCAGCCCACAAAGCGAAAACTGACGTATAACATCGTTTTTACGCATATATGCGTGGCCACAAGCCAACCCAAGCAGAAGCGTTTCAATCACAGAATGTCATGTCGATGATCCTTTGCATAGAAATGGAGGTCTCATGCGAAGCAATCGCTAATTCAATTCAAGACTTCTGCCATTGTCCACCAAACTTGTTGTCCAAAAACAACAACACAAAAATGCAAGATTAGAGGAACGAAACCTTTTTTCGTCGAGGTACGTGAGCGCTTTGCCGAGCGAGGGCACCGCTCGTAAGAACATCAAATACGTCCGAAAGAAGCGTTCGTACAACTGTTGCTGCGATGGTTTCGGCAGCGCCGTCGTGTGCGCCGTCACTGCTTGCTCGGCGAGACAGTCCCTGGAAAGTTGGTTTGTTTTTCATTTGTGTTTGGACCTGAATATTTTTGGTGGTATATTATCCATTTTTTGGCTCCGCGATTCAATCCGGCCAGGACACTCGGAAAATTTTGAGTTGCCGCATCAAGCATGGGACTGATAAAACTGATTGATTTATAGTTGACACCGATGCAAACGTGAATCGAGGGTGCCCTACTCAATGGCGTTCTGTACGCTTCTCTGGGTTCGCCCTGGCTGAAAAACATCGCCTACAAATCCCCAACAACCACCACCGCCGCACACTCACTCCGCAATGGACTGCGCCGTCGGCACGGCCGTCTTCACGCGGCTCTCCGCCCAGCCGACCAACGTCTCGAGCAACGCGGCGCGCTGCACCCACTGGTGGTCGCACTGTGCCGCCAGAATCAGAAACGCTGCGAACGACCGCAGACGCACGTCCGTGTGCGCGAACGGGAACGACGCCACGCTCAGCGTCAGCCGATCGGACGCTCGCTTGCACTGGTCGGCGAGGTCGGCCGCCATCGAGTTCAGCACCTGATATTTTATCTTTGTGGAGCTTTTTGTGAAAACTGAAAATTTTCTGAAACAAAAAAAAAACCAAGGTCAATTTCGATCTGAACGCGCCCAAGAACCAAATCCGACCAGTTAGACAAGTCAGTCAATCAACGGCAGTGAATGAAACCGTAAATCACGTGCGACACGTTGATTGGCCGCTTATGAATTGGCCAATGGGCCAACCTATTGCCGCAACCAGGTCGCTGCATCCAACCAGCGTGCGAGATTCGAAATTTTCTGACGCACACAATCTGCATATAGTTGGACGGCAGTTGCAATTAACGATCTCTAAAACTCAACACTATCGTTTTACACAACCGGGATATCCTGGGAAACGTTCGCCAAACCCCACCAAAATGGCACAGCAGCAGCACAATGGTCTGCTAGATTTGACCGCAACAAGAAAAATGATTGGTAATAAAAAAAATATTGAAAAAAACCATACAAAAAAAACCGATCCGACAAACATTCTCGAGCGCCTCGGCCGGCCGCTCCGCCCAGTTCTGCAGCTGCACCAACGCCGCGAACGTGCCCCGGTCGGCGACGAAGATCGACGGCGACACGCGACGGTGCTGCGCACAGAGACCCTCCACTTGAGCCTCGAAATCGCGCTCCGTCTCCGGGTGCTCGGCACAGAGCAGCTGCCACGAGTCGTCGCGGCCGACGTTCGCCGCTGCGCGTTTTTTTCTCGTTTTTTTGTCATTTAGTTTGGTTTTTTTGTCAGTTTTTTTTCGTTTTTTTCATTGTTTGTTTTTTCTGTCAATGTGTCTCATTTTTTTCATTATTGAGCTGTCTCAGCAAAACTCCTTTTTGTTCGCTTGTTTGTTGTTTTTTTCGAGTGAAATGGCGAACTGGCGCGCGTGAGGTGACGCACAACACAAATTCATTTGCCGTCATTATTGACAGTGTTCAAAATTTAACGAATGGAACGTTCTGATGCGTTTGTGAAACTTGTTGACTTGCTGCTTTTGTGGTGGAACTGGGATTGGATTGGAACGCAAACTAATTGGTGCAATCAGCTTCAATCGGCGAGTTCAAAAACAACATTAGCTAAGTTTAATTTGTTAAGAACTGTTCATCTGCTTCTACCGTTTCATGTTTCTCAGCCAACGATAAAAATTGGGAACATAGTCGCATTGTCCTTCAACGAACCCGGTTCAGAGAGCTGGGGTTATCATCACGGAAACATGAGCGATAAAACAGGTGGACCCTTTTTGTGTTCAATTTTAAAGAACACCGTTTTGCGTCTTCAAACAAAACCACTAGTTTATAAACAGTGCAGCTGTTTTCATTCAACCATCTCAAGCATACCCAAATCCACACAAACTCAACAAAAATCCACCGACCATAATCCGCCCAGACGCCGGTTCCGTCGCGCCTCTGCCCATCGTCCTTCACCAAATCCGAATCAAACTGCGCCTTTCGCGCGTCCATTTCGGCGAGCTGCGCCGTAAACGCGGCGTTCTCAGCGTCGATGTGCGCTCGGAGGTCGGCCGGCAGTTCGGGCACCGTTGAGCGGCTCGCGGAATCTGGCAGTGGAGAGCGGGGGTGGAAGCAGATTCACGAATGCAACATTCACCCGGCACGTCACGTCACGTCTCTCATTCATGGAGCAGGAAGTAAAAACAGTTCAACCCCGTCACGTTATTCTGACGTTAAGGCCCGTTTATCCCTGACGTATGCGCATACGGCACGGCACGACACGTCCGAGAACTGACCACCGACCGGAGTGGCTTGCACAAAATCGAGGTCACATTTTGGCATTCATCAATGGATTGACGGGCGTAAAACCCATGCTTATTGAAAAAAACCACACCAACCAGACGGGGTGGCATCAAGAACTCGGTGGTAAATCAGACAATAAGCAGACATGTGCTTGCGTTCACCGAACGACTCTGCCTCGACTTGCGCCCAGGAGGCCGGTGTCACCTGCATGGCAGACAGAAAGCCAACTGGTGAATGCATGAAGAAAAATTTTCGATGAAAAATTCCGAGAAAAACTTATTGCTCTGATCTGTCACACACGATAAAGTTAACAGCAACTGGTTCGGTGGTGATTATAGGACGCAGTGATTTGTTTGCTACGTGGTCAGTTGCATGCAGTTCCGTTGTTGAACTCGTACTGTTGCGAAAACTAAAACTCTGGAACGAGTTGTGGCGTGAGTGTGGGGGTGTCGGCTACAATTCGTCAACTCCGCAACTACACCTCCATCATCATCACCATCACCATCACTATCATCCCCACCATCATCATCATCACCATTATTATCATCAACATCATCACCATCACCTTCATCATCACCATCATCATCACCTTCATCATAATCATCATCACCATCATCATCATAACCAACATCATCATCACCATCATTATCACTATCATCATCATTTTCTTCACCATCACCACCTTCATCACCATCATCACCTTCATCATCATCACCTTCATCATCATCATCACCATCACCACCTTCATCACCATCATCACCTTCATCATCATCACCTTCATCATCATCATCACCATCATCATCACCATCATCATCATCATTTTCATCACCATCACCATCATCACCTTCATCGCCATCATAATCATCACCTTCATCACCATCATCACCTTCATCATGACCATCATTTTCATCACCATCACCATCATTTTCATCACCATCATCATCATCATCATTTTCATCACCATCACCATCAGCTTCATCACCATCACCATCATCACCTTCATCAGCATCATCATCACCATCCTCATCATCATTTTCATCACCATCATCATACACTTCATCACCATCATCATCACCGCCTTCATCGTCATCATCATCACTATCATCATCACCATCATCATCATCACCATTATCATCACCACCACCATCATCACCACCACCATCATCATCATCAACACCATCAACTCGCACGCACCGTGGTGTCATTGTACTTCAACCAGCCGCCATCCGTCTCGTCCGACCGCACGAACGACCAATAATGACCGGCACACGCGCTGCCTTCGTGCACCAGCACTGCGTGCAGTTGGTAGATCTGCAAACCGGTTCAGTAATCGAGCTTCTCTTATTTGAAACAAATGTCAAATGATGTCATAATCAGTTTGACATGAGTGCAAAAGAAATTCAAGAAAGGAAAACAAAACCAGTAGCAATATGAATTTCCGGCTTTCGAAATGGTTGGCAAATAGATGCAGAAACACGTGTCGGTGGTCTTTCTAGGTCTAGGTAGTTTTCATGTTTTTTTGTGGGCAAGCAGTAAGCACAAGCTGTATGAATGCGAGAAATGTAAATTATTGATAAACGGTAATCGCAACGTTTTGTCACACACAACACACCTCTTTTCGCTCCAAGTGATCGAACGCCCGATCGATCGCGTCTGTCTTATCATCGATTTGTCGATTCAAGTCTGAAACAACGGCAACGGCTAATTGGTTGCATTACTCGGGTTGATTATGTATAGCTTTCGGTTGGCACTAAAAAAACTGTTTTTTATTCTCACATTTTTTTGGTTCTACAGCCGCTTTAGGACTAGGGATGGAGCCGGTTCCGGTCCGGATTCCGGATTCCGGCGCCTAAAATTGGATCCGGATCCGGTCCGGATTCCGGCGCAATTTTGCCGGATCCGGCCGGATCCGGCCGGAATGGCCGAGACCCGCGAATTAACCAGTTGATTCCTCCGTTTCAGAGCTGTTCAATGGTTTGACAAATTTGTTTCGGTGCTTTGTTGGTTTTGTTGTTGTGCATTTGACATGTGATCAGTGAGCGTTTCATTAGTTTAGTGTTCTGTTCAATGGTAAATGGTTCACTGCTTTTGTCTTGAGTGGTAAACTTATGTGCAGCATCGTCCACTTTAAAAAACGTGGCTGCCAGCTTTTGGCCGACGTTGTTGATGAACAATAGCAGGTTTTTTGAAATCAGCCATCTTCGTTGGTCATATTCAGTTAGCTGTCAAACAGTTGCTTTTTTGTGAGCCCCAGAACACCAGCGATTTTAGCGACGTGTGTTACCGTGGGTGTGCGGGGGTGCCGTGATCCCCTAAAACCCGATAAACCCCCCAACGACGAATCCACGAGACGACGAATCCATTTCAATGGTGTTGCCCGCCGTTTGCGCACCGAAGCAGCGCATCGAACAAGTCGATGCGAGTGGCATTGGTACGACGAAAGAAACGCTGCTGACCAGCATCGACACACGCTTCCGTGCGCGTTTCCACAACGAATCCAACATCATGGCCACGTACGTTGATCTGCGATTCAAGAATACTGCAGTCGTCTTCGAAAATGAAGGCGCGATTCGTTGTGAACTACTTCACATTGCAAAGAAAATCTTGAAGCGACCGGAGACGCCCACAAACTGCGACGATACATCCGAGATCGCAAACAACGACGATGACGAAAGTGAACGCGAGCCCGAACCAAAAAAGAAATCGACTGGCCTCTACGGAGGCATCGAGTTTAGCGCTGCGGGACCGCGAAACCCGTCAGGCGAATCCAGTCTCGAAGACGAACTGCGCGGCGAAATGAATATGTACGAGTCGGATGATTTTATCGACGAACCGGACAAAAGTGATCTAATGCAAGACTTTTGGCGGCTGAACTCATCTAAATACCCCAAACTATCGACAATCGCGCGCAGATACCTGGCACCGCTACCAACAAGCGTGGCAAGCAACGAATGTTCTCTGAAGCCAGGCAGGTGTTTGTGTACAGCCAATCTCGTCTGTCAACTCAGAACGCCGAAAAGGTCATGTTTCTGAATGGAGTGTTGGCAGCACTTGATTATCCCTATGCGATGTGAATTTTGTCAATTGTTGTTGTTGTAATTTTTGGTTGGTTCACGTGCTGTGTCTTGCTGACTTTGTTTCTGTGTCTGTGCTGTTTTATGCTGAAAATGTGATGAAGAAGCGACGAAATGTGCGTAGATGTTTTTTGGACATAAAAAGGCCATTCCGGTCCGGATTCCGGCAATTTTTGCCGGATCCGGCCCGGCCGGAATGGGCTTTTGCCGGATCCGGCCCGGATTCCGGCAAATTTGCCGGATCCATCCCTATTTATGACATCACAAAACTAGGGTTGGCATGGTAAAAATACCGGTTTTTTTACCGGTAAAAAAACACGTATTTATACGCGTTTTTTTACCAGGGCAAAAATTGGTGCCTTGAAAAAAACGGGAAAAAGACCGTTTCTGTATTTTTCCGGTTTTTTTCGTATTTTTCCGGTTTTTTTCAATTTCGGACTCTGAGTTTTTATATCATTTTTGATGAGAAAATGAGAAAATCTGCGACCAAGAAAAATATGATGACGAAGTTGACACTGATGTTTTAAAAGAACTGTTAAGCGAGGTGCAAGAATCGGCTGGAGCTGCCAAGCTGAGCTGAAAACTTCAAAAATTCCAAATGTCGCTCAAAATTGTCTTTCTTCCACAGTTACTGATTTGTTTTCTTTTTGATCTGACTCTAAATTCGGTTTAATTGCGTTATTGCAGCAAATTGTGTTCGTCTATTGTGACCAAAGACTGTCCAGTGAAAAAGCTGTGGTTTTTTCCTGTGTAATTGGTGGAATATAAACGATTAAGCAAAAGGTAATGTTCGATTTATTGCTGACCTTTTGGGTTTTCAAGCCCAAACATAATTTATTTTCTTTGTTGGTGCACGATATTTTGAACAAAGCATTCTGAAAGTTGTTTTCACAAAACCCGGTTCAAGTTTAAAGTCGGCTGCGAAAAATATGTGGGTGTTTACAACTTTTTGCCTTTCGTTTTTTTCCGGTAAAATTACCGTAATTTTACCGGTAAAAATACAGGTTTTTTTTACCACCATTTGAAAAAAAACGGTATTTTGCCAACCCTACACAAAACTTCTCCGGTCGATCCTTTAGCCCAGTTCAACTTCATCCAGTCAGTTACCACGGTGGTAATGGTAAACACCACACCAACAACAACCATAATAACACCAACCAATTTCATCCTTTGTGATTTTCTGCAGCTGTTTCGCGACGAAATCACAGACAATGTCGCGTTGTTGCGCCGAGTCGAACGACGCCCGTATGCGATGTCGCGTGTCGCAGTCCAGCCGACAGGCACCTTGGAGCGTCGTAGAATCGCAATCCGACTGTCTCGGACCTTCGAACGTGGACGGATGGCATTCCAGGTCACTTTGGTCTTGCATCAGACCGAGTTGTCCACAGCTGACCGACACTGACGGCGTCAGATGGGTCGCCGACGAACTGCTAACGGAGGCAGCTACGGTCGCTCCTCGCTGACGATCGTTCGGTTTTGTTGTGGCGCTGCTGGTTTCTGGCCTTTCGTCGTCGCCCTGTTCACTGGTGTCCATGTCTTCCTGAAAGTTTTTCTCTCGTTTTTTATGAAGTTATGAAAGTCGACTGAAACTGAACACATTAAACCGAGAATCGAATTTTTAATGAAAAAAAAAGGAAACAGCCGATGTGCTTGGTCAGTGTTTGCCGCTTTAAAAGTAAACAAAAAAAACAAATCGAAGAAACCGAATCGCTGTTTTTTTTTGTTTGAATGCAGTTCGACTCTCAGAAACTGTTCTTAACTGTCATTGTTTCCCACAGTTTCGCAATCTCGATGTTACCAATACATGAAGTTCGCTGTTTGCGGTTTCGCCAGGTAGACGCATACCGCGGTGCCCCCTGGCTCGTCAGTGCGACGGACACCAGGCAGAACTGCCGAAGCTGTTTTGCCACAGACAGAAAGTGTTCAAAGTTTTGCCACAAAGTTTTTTTGTACCTCGTGTTCATCGTGACCCTCACTGCTGGATGGTGGTGATATTCCGCTGGTTAGATCGTTCGTTTCTGGCGGCTCTTCTTGATTGGTGCTAAATTCGTGGAACATAAATAATAAATTATAATTTCCAGCGATTCTTTCTAGTTTTCTGGTTTCGATGGTTATAAAAAAACTCTTTATGAACGAGGAACAGCAGAAACCGGAAACTGTGTACCGCAGTTGCGTGGAGGCGGCTGTTGTTGGCGGTTCCATTTTCAAGCCAAAATAGATCGCCACTGTTCTCATCACGTCCGATAATCTTTGATCGCGCTTTTCGAAATTCATCAAGCTGAAATAATTTTCAGACGAATTAAAAATATTAAAAAAAACACCGGTTGGATGAGTCTGTTGTTACTTATAGTTGTATTGTCAAAGGCCAAAAAACCATCCAAATCACTACACTTATCAAAAAATCAAAAAATGCCCCTGGTGCGCTGATTGGCTACCACACGCTGAAACCGACCAACCAGCCAAGCGGACAACAACGCAGCTCCTACACACAGACCAAGGCCGCTCGTTCGGCCAAATTGCGTCACTACCCTTTCCCACCCTGGGCGATGAACAACAACAACAACCAATCAGCCAATGAGCCAGTACACCTCCGTAACAAAAAACTCACTTTGCCAACTGCTTCTGCAGCAAGTCACGCTGGTGCTGTGCGCGACGCACCTGGTACAATATGGGACGGACATCGGCTAGGCGATTGTGCATGTAGCTGAAAGAAAAAACCCTCACTGTTGCTTCGAGAGAAGTTTCGCAATAGGTATCATGGCTAGGGTTAGGGGCTTTGAAAAAAAAAATTTTTTTTTTATTTTTTTTTTCGTTTTTTTTAAAAAAAAAATTTGGATTTTTTTTTTCAAACTTAAAAAAAAAAATTTGAAAAATTTTTCTTCTACTTTGCTCTGAAAATTCGATTTATGGCATAATTTTTTGAAAGTTCAAACCAAATTTTCTTCCCAACTTCTTTGTGTGCTTAGGTACATGTCATTATTTGGTCATTTTGACCGACGTACTCCATGTTTTTCGATTTGGATGACTTCTAGAGTCAATTTTTAGCGTTGAAATGACTTAACTGAATTGAAATATCGTTTCAGAAATCGTTTTCTTGCAACTTAGAACATGTTTTTTCAGTCGGTGGTAGGCCATGAGATGAACATGATATTTTCTTGATTGGCGTATGTTATAGGTCTACAATGGAGTTGTGCGATACATTGTTAAACAATTGGAGCGGAGATGTTGGTTAATACCACATCACACGACCGTTTTTCAGATACCCGATAACATGGCCACATGTTAAAACTTGCGTGCTGAGCTAAACTAACGTGTTAAACTTGCGTCTGTCAGTTGCCCGCAACGTGATCGCGAAATCATGGTACGTGTTTTCGATACGATGATTTGAAGAGTGGGCTCTCGCCATGTGGCAGATAGCATAGCTGGTTGAACCTGAAAGTAAGTGTCTTGGGGGGGGGGCGACCGGGTCGACAGGGGTTGCCGACTTAGCTACAGCAAACAGGAATTTTTGAACACAGTCAAATTTTGGTAATTTTCTAAAGAGGAACAACTAAGAACGGTTCAATATTCAAGTACACGTCGAAAATTGTCCTGTTTTACTGTTGAAAATGCAACTTTCCCTCTATGAAATGGACATAATTTCAATAAAACACGATTTTCGCTCTTATAGTTTTCCGGATCGTTCTGAAAATAGTCTAGATGAACTCAGCTCGACGAGACGCTTCGAACAAACCTAACTTGTAAAAAAAAATTTTTTTTTTTTTTTAAAAATTTTTTTTTAATTTAAAAAAAAAATCCGGATTTTTTTTTTCCCCTAACCCTAATCATGGCAAATACAGGAATATCTCAGCCACTACTAACATCAAACCGGTTTTGGCGGCGGACTTTTTTTGGCTTATTTACGACAACACGACACGACACAAACAAAACACTTGCAAAACGCCCAACCGATCCACTGCCAACGTCTCGGGGAACTTGAACACGTCGTTCACTTTCACGGGCGTTTTCTGCGTTTGATCATACTCGTAGCGGCGCAAGGACAACGTCAGATAGGTCGGCAGCACTTTGAACGTTGTCTGCAAACGCAATCGTGGTCTTCCGTGCACGCAGTGATTCACAGAATTCAACTCACTCACAACTCAATTTCAAGCGACCTTTATACCCAGAAATGCGTTCAGAGAACGCCATCAGTTGGGGCGACTTGTTTTTACTTTTTCAGCAATCGGCAAGCGCAAAGAAAATAGAAGCACTAACAACCCAAACAATGAGGAAGAAAACTCAAAACTCAATGTGGCAAACCACTGCATGGTGTTAAATACCATTTGAATGCAAATTTAATTAGGTGGTGGTGGGGGGGGGGTTCAAGGAATGGATGGTAAATTTGCAGAACACAAGCAGCCTGATCAAAATTAATCATCGGCGAAGTGAAAATATTTCTGTCAACAACCGAAAGTGTTCAAAATACAGAAAATAAAAACGGTAAAACCTGCAACGCTTCATGCGCGTGGCCGATTTCGGCGTCAATCGAAAAGAACGACAGCATCAGTGAGTCGTGCAAGTGACGGCACATCTTCACGGGCACCGTGTAGTGCTGGAGGCAGTGCTGCACCGGCGGCTCGCAGGGTGGCTCGGTTGGCACTGGAAAATTTGATTGCTGTTTCATTTGAAGACGGTGAACTTCGGAGAAAACTCTACTCAGCACAATCACAATGCCTCTCACTGATTCGCACATTAGAAACTGTGCAGGGGTTAATGAGAATGTACAAATGTATGACCTATTTTTTTAACGTGTCCCACTGAAATGAGGTCATGTGCCGGCCAAACATGCGCAAACAAACGGCCACAGCAAACCAGACTTGACGTTTAGCCGATTTCTTCCCGTAAACAAATGGTGAATGTCGAATCAGTCACACCAAACTGGCATTTTGGTGTCTTAACTTTGACAAACGGGCGTTTTTAAAGTAAATGAAGTCATTTTAGTCCGGACACGTTTGAATAAATCCACAATACAAATGAACAACGTTTTGTACAAATGAAAACCGGTTACAGTCACGTCTATCACCTCTACGCCTACCGATTACGAAAACTGCAGTTATAAGATTAAAGACCCAAATTTGGTTCGAACTCGAATCAGTCTGGAACCGAGAGATTTCACATTTCGTCCGGTAGTGTCTTGCACCTCAATATCAGCCCACAAGCACACATCAAAAACCCACCAGAAGCAACCGGTGTACCCGTGCCGACTCTCTGTTGCACGACGGTGCCAAAGAACAGTTTCCGAATCGGATTCTCGCGATTGCCGCTATTCTCCATTTTCATTTCCGCGTTTTCGCGTTGCTCGTTTTCCTTGTTCTCCTGCTCAATTGTTGAGTCCAATGAACAAGGAATGGAAGGTTGCGCATTGAATGGCTCTTCAACCTCCACATCCACCAATGTTTGTCTCGGATCTGACGGTATTTGCTGTTCGACCGCCTCCGTTTCCATCGTTGTCGATGTTGTCGCTGTGGTTGCGTCTTCATTGGCGAATCTGATGTCGCCTTCATCAGCGTTGGTCGCAGGTTCACTTGGAATTGGATTGTTATTTCTTGCGTCCTCATTTTCGAGATCATCCTCGATTGCGTTGCTCGGCCTCGGGGCGTCTGGTGGATCGTCATTATCGATGCGGCCACCTGCTGAAAATGCAAGAGAAATGTGAAAATAAAAAATATGTGGCACGCTGATTCGCTAAAACAGCATCCAACCGACCAATCAGCGGATGAACGGCAATCGTTTTTGTTCTTTTTTAACCATGACCATTTTTATGTAATCTCCGTGCGGGAATAGCAAGCAAGCACCGAACACTAAACGGTGTTTTCGCAATCTACATACTTGATTCTTTTGACATGGATTGCATTTCATCTTTATGGCAGACTGTAGTTTTCGTTCGCGACTCAGTAACTTCATAATGTGAACTTTCAGCCATTTCGTTTGGATTGCTGACGATCCGTGCTGAGGACACAGTGTCGCTCAGTGCCGAATCATCCTGAGGCACATTGCTTTCATTTGCATTGTTGTCGCGCGACGTACTGGGCACAACCAGGTGCTCCTGAGAAATCACGAAATGGGAATTTGCTCATGTTTGCTCCCGATGACAAATAACTTTTTGAATAAGTATTCAAGTCAGTATCGAATTTCGGGTATCTGGCGTGCGTATTCACGATTTACCTGAAGTTGTTCGGGCGAATTGAGCAAATCGTATGCTCGCTCCAACGATTCCATGATGATCAAAATTGCTTCGGTTACGTCCTGCAATTGGGTGGGTTGGATCAATCGAAATGTTCCAACTTCTCTTCTGTACAATCTTCCAGTTACACCAGTTTCACTTGAGCGTGGATCGGGCAAAATGAATGAATGGTACATAACAATACACTTTTTGGTAGATATTCGAAACGTGTGAGCGAAAAATCCCATCCAAATTCAAATTTGTCCTCATTGCAAATCCAACAGCAAGCTTGCTCCTAGATTCGATACAGAGAAGAAACAACGATCCCTAGACAGTTATCCACCAACCTGCTGTCCATTCGGTTTCGACAGCGCTGGATGCCGCGCGAGCACACTGGACAGTTCGGCCGGTGATGTGGTGGCACGATTCGTCTCATACAGCACGGCAACCAAACGCCGCAGTTCGACTAGTAGACGCAGTTCGAACGACTGAAATTAAAGGCCCGTTTATACCTGATGCTTATGCAGACGTACGTCGACGTACGTCAGTTACGAACGGTGGTATGCAACAACACGAGAGCTAAAGTGACGTGACGTGCCGTACATACATGCACACGTCTGTGTGAACGGCAGTATGCAATAACACGGGACCTAAAGTGACGTGCCGTGACGTACAGTATGCGCATACGTCAGGTATAAACGGGCCTTAACGCATGGCGCGTTTGGGCTCAAATGTGAGCACGTTTTCAAACAAAAATTTGCTGTCATCTGCTCAAGACACACACACACATGCACTGACACCACGCCTCTCTTCTGCCTCTGATTTTGGCCAGGAGGGGACGAAATGCAGACCAAATGATGACCGCGAAAACCATCAGACAACCTGGTTGATTTGCTGTACCTTTCACTGCCCTGTTGCTGTTTCTTATACGCACGACTGGAGAGTACAGAAAAACACCTTATGCCTCACTCACCTCATTTTTTAGCTCGCCGTCGGGGATTTCCGTTTCGTACAATGACCGCCGTAGGATTGGTTTTAACGCCTGAAAAAACTCCCGCATAATCTAACAACAATGACATTCGTTTCACGCAGTCTATCAGCAGCACACTTGCCTGTAGCAGGCTATTCAGCCAGCAAGTGTTGCCGACATTTTTCAATCCCACTGGCGCATTTGCTGGTATTCTCCGCTCCTTCTCCAGTTGAACGTTCGTCTCGGCAAACGACATCGCAAGCGCTCGCTGAAAACCAATGGAAACACGAATGAACGAGACAATGACTTTCGTTTTCAGGCTCCAGAACAGTGGCAGAACACCTTCATCTGGATCTGGATATATCGGACAGGGTGTATCCATTGGAAAGTTTTTTGTTGCTGTGATTTTTTTTGTATTGGCTAAGAACGTTAGTGTCAGTCCAACAGACATAGAGGGTGGCGCATTGACAACATCGCCCATGAATACTCCTGTGTGCTGTGGTCTGTGCAACCATAAAAAAGCCAGAGCGAAAAAAATCTGTTCGTTCGTCAGACAAGGACATTTAAGGAGATTGATTTACCTGAAGATCTTGGCTCTCCTTGTCCGATGCTGTCACTGTGCTAGTGGTTGCTTGCGCGGCCGTCGCAACCGACCGAGTCACTGGCACTAATGCTAGTGAGTTGTCGGAGTTTTGTGTCGTCGATCGGACCGATTCCTCCGATCGCACGGCGTTAGCGGCCATATCGAATGCTGAAAATGACTGAGAAAAATGAAAAAACGATCGTTTTGTTGATTTCAAAGTCTGAACATTCACCCTCCACACACCCATCCATTCACTGGCGAATTTATGCCACATGGGCCTAGTCTTTTCTTTTGGCTGTGGGTCTCAATACGTTTGCAGACTTCGAAAGAAAATCTGTTTCGTGCATGATGCGGCAATTCAAAATTGACCTAGAGACTCAACAACGGTGTCTTAGGGACACGGGTCACTTCACCAATTTTGAATTCCCGCGTCAAGCCAAGCATAAAACTGCTTATACTGCTGCGCGCATAGAGTCGCAGAACAAAAATAAAAGATAATACTGCTGCGCAATGTCAACCCAATCAATTCAAGTTGTTAAATGTATGGAAACCTCCATGCTGTTTTACATTGCTTCAGAATCAATCAAAGTGACAACAACAACCAACCAGAAACGATGTGGGTCGATGATGCCGACTGCGATGAAATCGCTTCGTCTCGGGCAGCGGAAATGGGTTGAGTCTGAAAAAACGTTTCTTTTCTTTGTCAGCCATTCAGTCATTCCCACATCACAATCATTTGTTGTTGTTGCTCATTGACTACCGCAATTGCGGAAAAGTGTCGTAACAAACGAATGTTCGCATCAGCCAGGCTGAGCGATATTTTGCAACCACCACCGTCTTTCACGTTCGATTTTTTCATTGGTTCTCTTGTAGGCTGTGTGCCCACAAACTGGAAACTGGATTTCCTTGTGCCTGGCACTTACGTTCCATATGAATCAATCAACTCATTTTAGCAATCACTATCAAGCAAATCAACTGTTCGTAGTTGTATGGCATTCATATCTGGACAATCGAAACAAACCGCAGTGCTAATTCATTCGCGCAACGAATTCGACATTAGATTGAACTGAATCAAACCAAAACTGCTCGAACCTGCGCGATCGGTTCCACCGGCAGCTCCTCGATGTCCGGACCGTTGTCTGCGGCCGACGCCGCCGCAAGCAAATGATTGATGGCCGTCTCTATCCAGCGCTCTTTATGCAGCGGATATCGTTTCGTCGTCGTCATCGCGGCGCGCAACTCCGCCTCCGTGCGATCGACCATCACCTCGGCCAACACGGCTAGCACCTGGCATAAAATGTTTGCCGTTTGATTTGTCTCGTTTGTGACAATGCGGGCGTTGATCTCGAGGCATATTCTCGTCACTTTTGACTTGATGGCGACTATGTGTGCTGTCGTCCACCACACCCAAGAAAAAATCATAGGCTGTCGTGATGTCGCTTTTCAACAGCCGACAAAATGCCAATTGTCCTTGATGTTCACACCAACTTTTTGTTTTCAAGTTCAAGTTTTTTGCTACACTACACATTAAGTTGATTTCACTTCGAAATATCGAAAATAAGTTGTACACGTTTTACAGCAAACAGTTTCATGCCAGAAACAAGACGATTCGAGTCAGTTTCTTTACCCGGTGAACACCCATCGCTTACAAAGACAAAAAAGAAAGCCGTCACTGCAGTTCAATGAAAAACTTACAACTTACTATTTACATACTTATAAACTCCTCACGCACATATTGCAATAAAAAATGGGTTGTTGCAAACTGAACTGAGCCTGGCGTTTTTCGCATCCAAATGGGTGCAATTAGCGTTTTTTTGGCCACAGTATGTCAGCAGTATCAGTCTTACTGTGATAATAACTGAAGATTTTGGCAAACCCTTTTTCCATTTTTGGACATTAAAATTTGACTTTCAAATTGTGTCGAACTCTTATGAAGCACTAACCAAAAGAATGCAGTCTTTTTTTTAATCATTATAAATTAAGAATCATCAGCAGCAAAAATATCTGGCGATTTTGAAAAAAAAACTCAATTCTCATGACATGATCCTCAAATTGTGTCGTCGTCAAACGCAACAAAATTGGAGAACGAACAAAAATTGCTCGAAACCGATCGACCGACATCGACAGCACCCCCCACCTCATTTGCTGTCCTCTCCTCTGTCGCTGCGGTTTGAGGCCCAAATCCAAACGTTCCAAACGAAATTCCACTTTCACCGCTCATCGTTTGCGTGCGTGTCTCGCTATCGCTCGTGTTTATTATAAATTGCGTGCATCGATTCGTCTGTTTTGCAGACCTGCAAAGTGAAGATCACAAAACAATTAAAAGAGAAACACCAGTAGCAACATCAAACCGTTTTGCTTGCAAAATAGTGGAATGGATTTTCACTTTTCTTCGAACCCTAATTGCGCTGCTCTTTCTTTTTTATCAGAAAGAAGGGAGAGGGGAGGAGATTAGGAAAAGCTATTGTTGGTTTGCAAAACATTCCATTTTTTCCTGTTTTTTTTTCAGAGCAAGCAACCGAATAAGCAAACAGACCAAACGTTGAACGAAACATGGACTGCATCCGGGTGCGCATGAAGTCAGTGAACGCGCACATCACGTGCTACATCTGCAAGGGCTATTTGGTCGACGCGACGACGGTGCTCGATTGTTTGCATACGTTCTGCAAATCGTGTCTTCTGAAGCACTTTGAACGGTCGAAACGATGCCCCCGCTGCGAGCTGCTCATTCACCAGTCGCATCCGTCGCACTACGTCAGCTTGGATCGAACGATGCAGGTTACTGCAGAAGGCAGGGAATAACAATGGTTTTGTTTTGGTTTCTTGTCTCAGTTGCTGCGGTTTGTGTCGACGGCTTTTCCTGATTGTCCTTCAATTATTATGTGCCCTTTATTGTTGGTTGCTGTTTTCGTTGGCTGTCTGTTTGCTTGTGTTTTGCATTTTTGAGACAGTTGTACCCGTCTTTGAGAGTTATACTAAAGGCCCATTCATGCAAGCGTGCGCTGAAGCGCGCTGACGCGCGCTGACCATCTTCATCATGAATGAAGAAATGAAGCTGCGTCAGCCGCTGCGGCTTTTTAGGTTTTTTGCCCATTCACGAACGCGCGCGCTGAAGCGCGCTGACGCGCTTCATCATGAATGATGAAGCGGCCTGAAGTGAAGCTGCGTCAGCCGCTGCGGCTTTTTAGGTTTTTTTGTCCATTCACGAACGCGCGCGCTGAAGCGCGCTGAAGCGCGCTGACCAGCTTCATCATGAATGAAGAAATGAAGCTGCGTCAGCCGCTGCGGCTTTTGATGTCCGGACCCCAAATGAAAAATTGTCTTGTCTGTCTTGTCTGAAAAATGAAACGTATTTGCATAATTTCTGCGCTTTCAATTGTGATAGATGCAGACCAAAAAGGGAATGAATTTAATTGTGGTAAAATTAAATTAATTGAGGAATACAGTAAGTTTTATTGTGCTGCGTTTGTGAAAGAAACCAACAGATAAAAACGATAAAAACAACTGGGCTAAGACGGGTTTCGAACTTTGGCCTCTGTACTGACAGGCACAACATGTTACCACTGCACTATAGTAGTTTACAGGCGGGAACCTCTCTAGGTGTTTGTTCATTAAATGTCGTTCAGTTTTATCGTTTTGTGCTGTTGTCTGTGTTGTTTCCGTACGTGCTGTTTAGTACACACTATATACCGCTTCGATTCGTTGTTTTCGCCGTTTCAGTGAATGTTTTGATGTATTTTGCGGTGTAGCTTTCAAAGTTTTTCTTCACTTCGAAAGTCCATTTCACAATTTTTCAATAAATATGCGCCTAAGATCAGAAAACTTTTGGTGTGAAACCATAAAAAACAGTACAAAAAAGCATTCTGAATGAATTTGGCCCTTTTTGCAGTTTGCAAGGCAGCCGGTGTAATGAAGCAAAGCTAGCAAAGCTTGTTCTTGCGGGCTGCACACCGGTTTTAAGGGCTGCGCAAATCAGTACCCCACACCGTCGCACGGGTACAGTTCACATAAATTTCACATAAATTTCTTGCACTACTTTTCTGCTTTGTTGAGTATTCGTATTCTCACTGTCACACTTATTTTGAGACTAATTACGCTATACAATACTGTTCAGAATCTGTCAGAAAAGTACTAAATGATATAACAAAAAAGTCTTGCAACATTTGTGAAAGATTGTCACTGACAGCAACAATCAGCGATTTTGCACACACAAATTTGATGTCCGGACATCAAATGCCGCAGCGGCTGACGCAGCTTCATTTCATCATTCATGATAGCGCACTTCAGCGCGCGTCAGCGCGCTTCAGCGCGCGCGTTCGTGAATGGGCAAAAAACCTAAAAAGCCGCTGCGGCTGACGCAGCTTCATTTCTTCATTCACGATGAAGCTGGTCAGCGCGCGCGTCCGTGAATGCGCATGTGCTCCAAAACTGAAGCGCGCTGACGCACGCTGAAGCGCGCTGTTTTTTTGCTTCGTGAATGTGTAGCAAAGTGAAGCGCGTCAGCGCGCTTCAACCTCCATGAATGGCGCTTAAGAACGGTTAATCCAGATGTTTTTCGTCTGTTTGCCATGACTTAGGTTGTGCGTTGAAATAAAGAATCTGAATCTGAAAAAATGGTTTTTATGTGCGGGTTTATTGCCAAATGCGTTCTGTTTGTGTGTATCAGCTTAATTATTCCAACGTGTCAGACCGAATGGACGTTAGTGCTTCAAGACATGCGCTTGTCATATAAAGCAGTCCGTTTTTTGGTTTGACTGATTTCTTCACCCACGAACACGGGTGAGGGTGTGAGACAAAGTGAAATTCAATTCAAGGGTTGTGTACGAGAAACTGGAACTTTGATACTTTAAAAGGTTTACTAAAGGCCGAAGAGTTTTAATACCTCAAAGGGTTTACTTACAGCCCATTTGTTTGCACGTGACAGTCAAAAAACCAGATGTTGTAGTTTTTGGTACATTCGATCCAATGATAACTTCCTGAATGATCGATCGTTCTTAATGATGTCTTCATGGCTTGATTGATCTCTATCTTCCACTGGTGTAGCTTTATCCACCCATATTCATTTTATTTTGCGAAATGCAGGAAACTCCAGTAAAACTGTATGACCAGCATGTGGCACGGATAGAGATGTAAGGGTCAAAAAAAAAAATTTTTTTTTAATTTTTTTTTTAAAAAAAAAAGTAAAAAAAAAATGAGCATTTTTTTTCATTTTTTTTATTAAAAATTTTTGAAATTTTTTCTTTAATGTGCCCTGAAAATGCCGTTTTTGGCATAATTTTTCGAAAGTTCAACAAAAATTTTCTTTGACTTTACCTTGTCACTTAGTCTTCAACGCTGCAGGTGGTATTCTGGATTGATTTATCGACTGTTTTCAGCCTTGGTGAGTGATGATCGACTCGCGCATTGAAGTACTTGAGCGTCGCAAAGGCTAGTTCAACAAATTCCGATGTCGCTAAGGTGAGATAGAAGCAGAGAACTCACATTTACGCATCGTTTTTCAGGATCTCGAAAGGTGGAAATTGCACTGTCTGCCACTGCAAGCGTAACTTCGTTGGTTGATCGTTGCTGTTTCGCCTCGTGTCGTCAGCGTGATCACACCGGTTTGTTGTGGAACTTGTTTCCATGTTATTTGAGGTGAATTTAGAGGCAAAACACGAGACGTGATGTCGTCGGTGGGAAAATGGGGTCGCCGAAACCAAGTCTGAAATTTTCACCCTCCTCCCATATGAGTGGGGGTCATATGGTAAGTCGGTGGCTCCTCAGATGGTGATATTCGGACTCCCTGAAAAATTCTGAACAACTTTCATTTAAAAAAAAAAAATTTAAAAAAAAAATTTTTTTTTTTTTTAAAAAGAAAAAAAAATAGAAAATTTTTTTTTTCTTGACATCTCTAGGCACGGAGACCCAAGAGTAATGATTTGATTGTTTTGAAAGCAAATGTCTTTGTTCTATTGCAGGATCTCGTCTACAAACTGGTGCCGAACATGCAGCAGACGGAGCGACGTCGTCGCGAGAAGTTCTATCGCGATCGAAAGTTGCCGTTCGACGAAGATTCGATGGGGCTGAGCAACTTTACGGACGCGGACTCGTCATGTGAGAACAAAATTGAAAATTTCTCAAGTTCACATCTTGTTCGGTTGTTGTTTTGTTCGTATTCTATGGTCAAAACTGGCTTTCTTTTGCACGATTTTGGGTGACGGTCTCACTCTCGACACGATCTTTCTACCAACGTGCATCAGTGAATTGTACTTCATGCCATGAGCGCGATGGAATTTTTCTTTTTTCCGGTTTCTCCACGCGCCTGACGTCTGCGAAGCCGACGACGGAGAAGAACAACAACGGCGACCCCGACTACCATCGCCACGACGAGCAGGTGAGCGTGCATTTGTGCATCGGTGAACTCACGCCGCCGCTGACGACGCCGACGACGAAAAACTCACCCGAAACGTCGGGCGTCAAACAGCTGCGACGTCAATATCTGCGGTGTTCGGCGCACGCGACCGTGTCTCACTTGAAGAAATATCTCGCGACGAAACTGAACTTCGATCCGGAGACGTTCGCCGACTTCGACATTTTCTGCAACGACGAACTGATGGGCAAGGATCACTCGTTGAAGTTCATCCAGAAAACTCGATGGCGTAACCGTGCGCACCCGTTGCAGTTGAATTACCGGAAACACGTGGAGTTTTGAATTTCGCTTTGATCACTATTTACAGTCTGAACTTTTTAAATTATAGGCAATCCGCTGATTGGTTGGTGATCACGTGATGCGTGCTGTTCTGTGCAGTACAGACTCGGCCACCTCTACAACGATGCCAGCACAGAACGCATCCATCACGTGATCATCAACCAATCAATCAGCTTGTTGAAATAAAGTCCAGTTTGTGGCTAAATATATTTTTGCAACTCCGATCCCGTTCTTTTTTTCTTTTGCGTGCTCTGTATTCTGCGAGAAAACGTAACATGAAATGGACCGTACGTTACAAACGGCACCATTCGTGGCCCACCGCGTTGACGGGATTTTATGACCGTTTTCAATGTTCTTCTGTCGTTTTGATGCAGACCGCTTCACGTTTTAGGTTCGGTTCAGCCGTTGTTTTAACAAACACGCTCGCTCATTTAGTTGCGCAGTTTTTGGTGGTTATTGTTTTGTTTTTTGATGTCTTGTCTGCTCAGGTCTTTCAGTTTGTTTTTTTTTGCAGCGGCCGTTTTATTCGCTCTCCTGTGTAGGGTTAGGGGCTTTGAAAAAAAAATTTTTTTTTTATTTTTTTTTTCGTTTTTTTTTTTTAAATTTGGATTTTTTTTTCAAACTTAAAAAAATTTGAAAATTTTTTCTTCTACTTTGCTCTGAAAATTCGATTTATGGCATAATTTTTTGAAAGTTCAAACCAAATTTTCTTCCCAACTTCTTTGTGTGCTTAGGTAAATGTCATTATTTGGTCATTTTGACCGACGTACTCCATGTTTTTCGATTTGGATGACTTCTAGAGTCAATTTTTAGCGTTGAAATGACTTAACTGAATTGAAATATCGTTTCAGAAATCGTTTTCTTGCAACTTAGAACATGTTTTTCAGTCGGTAGGCCATGAGATGAACATGATATCTTGTTGATTGGCGTATGTTATAGGTCTACAATGGAGTTGTGCGATATATTGTTAAACAATTTGAGCGGAGATGTTGGTTAATACCACATCACACGACCGTTTTTCAGATACCCGATAACATGGCCACATGTTAAAACTTGCGTGCTGAGCTAAACTAACGTGTTAAACTTGCGTCTGTCAGTTGCCCGCAACGTGATCGCGAAATCATGGTACGTGTTTTCGATACGATGATTTGAAGAGTGGGCTCTCGCCATGTGGCAGATAGCATAGCTGGTTGAACCTGAAAGTAAGTGTCTTGGGGGGGGGGGGGGGGGGCGACCGGGTCGACAGGGGTTGCCGACTTAGCTACAGCAAACAGGAATTTTTGAACACAGTCAAATTTTGGTAATTTTCTAAAGAGGAACCACTAAGAACGGTTCAATATTCAAGTACACGTGAAAAATTGCCCTGTTTTACTGTTGAAAATGCAACTTTCCCTCTATGAAATGGACATAATTTCAATAAAACACGATTTTCGCTCTTATAGTTTCCCGGATCGTTCTGAAAATAGTCTAGATGAACTCAGCTCGACGAGACGCTTCGAACGAACCTAACTTGTAAAAAAAATTTTTTTTTTTTAAATTTTTTTTAATTTAAAAAAAATCCGGATTTTTTTTTCCCTAACCCTACTCCTGTGCACTGTTGCTATTTTATTGTTTCACAGTGGTACGCGATAAAAAAAAAACATTATACGACGTGTGTTGATTGAAGTGTAACGTTTACATTACAAAATTGTTTCGGACAATTGCATACCAAAGAAGTGCGGTTCTTATCTATTTTACAGTTTCAGTTCCCACAAACATTCTGTCGCCGGTTAAGTTCTGTGGCTTTTTTTCACAGGCAAAATACAGTGTGTAGCAAAAGGTCCAAACCAAACTTGGTTGGCCATGGCAGTTCCAAATCTTCAACTAAAATCTGGCCACAAAATTCCGCAAATCGGCCTCGGAACGTGGCTTAGTAAACCCGGAGAGGTTGGTGTTAGTTGAAAGCTGAAAAGTTTTTTTGCTTTTTCGTGTGTTGGACTCTGTGTAGTCGAACTGCTAGCATGAAGCACCGCATATTTTGTTCAACTTTAAAAAAGAACTCGCACATCCGCGCTGTTTTTTTCTTGGTCTTCAAACCAGACAGCCTGATTGCTGATTGATTATTTATTAATCATTCAAACAAAGATTGTTGTCTTTCAAAGCCGCCACTACAGTTCCCGCACCTAAGCGCTTAGTTCAGTTTTCCAGCTTGTGTAGAACGCGTGCAGGTTTGCTCAGGCAAGACGCTTTGTGCGCTCGTGGGATCGAGCCCCGCCGAGGGGCGTATAGGCACTTAATGACAGGAAACTCGATGGGCGCCCTACTCAATGGCGTTCTGTACGCTTCTCTGGGTTAGCCCTGGCTGAAAAACATCGCCTAGAAATCCCAACAACAACCAAAAGAATCCCTTCTTCGATGCAGGTGAAGCAGGCTGTGTTGGACGCTCTGGAAATCGGCTACCGACTGATCGACTGCGCGCAGGCATACGGCAATCAGAAAGAAGTGGGCGCTGCTCTGCGCGAGTTTTTGTCGACGGGAACGGTTTGGTCACGTTTTTTAGGGTTTTGAAAGATTCTGATTGTTTTTGGAAGGCCGAACAAACGTGTTAGCCTGGTAGGTACCACTCCGAAGTCAAGTTTGTTCTGTCGCTGCTTTTGAATGTAGCTCTTGACTGTTTGCACCAGCATGATGTTGTTTCCGCTGTAAACCTTTGTGTAAACAAGGCCCGGGCTGCACAACCCAATCAAACATTATGACCAGCGCAGACGGTTGTTATGTCTGGCTGAAACATCAGCGAAACAGCGGATCACAAAGTGTCAGCCAAATGCTTTTTCGACTCGACCTTCTCTTGCAACAGGCCACCCGCTCAGAACTGTTCATCACCTCAAAAATCTGGAACACGTATCATTCGCGCGCCGAAGTGAAGAAAGCAGTGGAGATTTGTCTGTCCGATCTGCAATTGGACTACGTTGATTTGATGTTGATACATTGGCCGATGGGTTACAAAGAAAATGTCGACGTTAATGTGCCGAAAGTGAGATGATTTTCTGGGGGTTGTCCGGCAAGCAACCGGTTTTACGTTTCGTGTGGGAAAATGAGATTTGTGAAACCTTTTCCAGAAGAACCGAGTTCAGCCTTTGGTGATAACTAGTCGTAGCTTTTGTAATGACGTTTCATCCCACGGTTGAATTTGGAAAAAAAGTTTTAGCTGATTGGATGCTCTCGAACGAATTGGATGCGATTTTGCAATCAGTGTCACGATTCAACCAATTAGACAGCTTGATATGAATGGGAGGCGAGGCTAGCGCTTTTTTAAATTCCATCTTGCTCCTGCTGAAACTTCCAAGGTTTTTCTGATGAAATGCGGTAAAAACTGGTTTGTTTCAGACGGAAAAAGGTGAATCACTTTACTCGGAAGTCGACTATTTGGAAACGTGGCGTGGACTGGAGGAGAAAGTTCAGGAAGGTCAGAAATGGTTCGGTTCGTGTTGTTCTTGATTGTTTTGGTAGAAAAGTGCATGCATGAAAGTTTTTGTATTCGTTTTTTTGTCATAGGTAAGATTCGCTCATTGGGACTCTCGAACTTTAACCATGTTCAAGTGCAAAGAATCATGGACAACTCAAACATTCAGCCAACATATCTTCAGGTGAGTTTTTGGTGTGTGGATACCCCATTCCCGTCATATAAATGCACACGTCGACGTACGTTTCTGTTTGTGGTGTTGTTGCTTGGTGACTGTTCGTTTAAAATATCGTAGTTGCATGTTACATGCAGCCGATCAACAAGCAGTTTAAAAAATGTCGTTTTCTCTGAACTCCTTGCCTGAAAACCGTGCACTGGGTTTATAATACAGTAATGTGGACATGCACAGGCAAATGCACACAAAGGTAGTATCTTTTATTTTGGTACCGCATCTCAATGCGCGCATAGATGGGCAAGCAGTCTCATGCACGACGCGGGAATTCAAAATTGGCAAAAAGGTCCGAGTCCCCTAAATAAGGTCGGGTCATTTAGGCTGTTCTGAGTTACTACATACAGATTAAAACTAGTTTCCTTTCACGTCCACAACCGCATTGAGTCGCAGGTCTTAAAGAAAAGATTATACAATATTGCAGCCGCAGCACGCTTTTCTCATTGTAGCGCATTCGTGCATGTTAGTTTGTCACGATGCAACATTACCGTGTTTACAACAGAGTTTACAACAGTCTTCAGACGGACACGTATTATTGTCCTTCCAGGTGGAACTGCACCCGTACTTTGCGCAACAGCGCCTGCACGTTTGGTGTCAACAAAGGGGCATCATACTGACCGGCTTCAGTCCACTCGCGAATCCGACGCACATGTTTCGGAAAGAGGGACAGCCGATGTTGCTGGAAGAGCCTGTTTTGATCGACATTGCTGCCAAGCATGGCAGGGTGAGGCGTGGAAAAGGCGGTTGGAAAACTGCTTTCTCGCAAATCCGATGAACCCATTGTTTTGTTGTTGTTGTTGGAATTTTTAGGCGATGTTTTTAGCCAGGGCTAACCCTGAGAAGCGTACTGAACGCCATTGAGTAGGGCGCCCATCGAGTTTTTCTCTGTCATTAAGTGCCTATACACCCCTCGATCTCGATCACGGCTCGATCCCCCGAGCGCACAGACTGTAGTCTAACGCACTACCACCAGGCCACGAGGGTGACACATTTACATGACGATTGTTTCTTCTTTCACATGCTCAGTGTTCTGAGAAGAAAGTGACACGTCTAAAAAATTAAAAAAAATTTTTTGCAGTCACCAGCTCAGGTCGCGCTGCGTTGGGCGATCCAACGCGGCCTAGGCGTCATCCCGAAATCGGTGACCAAAAAACGCATCGCTGAGAATTTCAACGTTTTCGATTTTGAATTGACCGCCGGTGAAATGAAACAGGTCGATTCGCTCGATCGAAATTGGCGCATTTTAACGCTGGAGCGAGACATGAAACACCCGTTTTATCCGTTTAACGATTTCTGAACGAGTTATTGCAAAACATTTCATGTACCGTATTACCTCTATTAACCCCCCCAAAATTAACCCCCCCCCAAAATAAACCCCCACCCCCTCGACAAGTTTCCAAATAATCTCCCCCCCCAAAAATAATCCCCCATGGGGGATTATTGAAACCTGTTTGAAACACATACCCAACGAATTCAGTGGCTGGTTGCAGTGAAAATGATGAAATTGTGCTACCAAAGGCCCCAAATGGATGAGTTAATGGTAATTTCATTACAAAAGGCTGTTGTAAAAGGAAATTTCTATGTAAAGTAGAAGTTTCTGCGACTTCCTTCCTGCCATGGAAGGTATTTTTGCCACTTTGCCCACTCCTAAAAATGGTTTCCAAATAAACCCCCCCCCCAAAATAAACCCCCACCCCCAGAAGTCGCTGAAGAAATAAACCCCCATGTGGGTTTATTAGAGGTAATACGGTAATTACTTTTGCCCCGTTTTTTCGCGATAATGGGCTTGACTGGTTTCATGATAATTTATAGGAAATCGAATATGTGATGTTGAAATTCATAATTCCATGACCAAGCCTTCATCTGTTTGTACACTGCTACATTCCTGAGTGTCTTATTGTTTTTTGAACGTGCATTTTTGGTTTAATGTTTGTTCCAGGAATAACGGACAGACAGTTTTGTTTTGTCTGTCATAGCTTTACTATAATTTGTTTTTATCTAGACCGTACTGAAACAGTATCAACCAGCTGTGGTGTTTTCAAAACAGGTTTTGCGTTTTCGTGAAATACCGTATCGTTTTTTTTTCTGCAACAAGCACGTTTTGAAAAAACTGACAGAAATAAGCCCAACGTAACGATATAAAAAATGCTAAATGTAACGTAACACGTGTTGCGTTTCAACTTGTTGGCTCTTTTCGGCGCGTTTCGATCATTTTTTTGTTTACTTTACCAAACACACGGACCACTCGTCAGACTGGTCCTGTTCTTTCTGGATATTCACTGCTGCTTTTTTGCCATTCAACTTGTCTCCGGCCAACGTGGGGCAGCCAATCATGTTGCTGTCGCCTTTCTCAAAGTTTGACTGGCTGCTCTGATTAGTCTGACCAGCCGTTGCTTCAATATCAAACGATCATCGACTCACAGTCAAACAAGTGGATCTGCAGTTGAACTGGACGTACTGATTGGCCGAACCAGAATGAGTTGGCCAATCAGCTTCCAGGCTTCTTTAGTTGTTTTTTTCTCTCTGATTTTTCCAGAACATCCAACCTTCAAACAAATCATGGTCTTTGGTCTGCTAGCGTCCGTGATCGATCATTTCACGCATCGATATCGCATCAGCGACGTTGATCGTAACGCGCCGCGTACGTTCAGTGAATCGTGGTTGAACGGGGTGCAGCGATTCGATGAGAAAGCCGTGCAAGCCGTTTGCGACGAGTGCGCGGA
Source organism: Theristus sp. LFF4_11 (assembly GCA_030248135.1). Lineage (NCBI taxonomy): Eukaryota > Metazoa > Nematoda > Chromadorea > Monhysterida > Xyalidae > Theristus > Theristus sp. LFF4_11. Next base: position 21,041 of record JASANC010005666.1, on the reverse strand, counting down.
AGCCGGCAAACTGTTGGCCGCTGATGTGAGCGTTTGGTTTCGACATTATCTTTGGTGTTCCACTGATTCTCGGCTGCTTTAACGAACTGAAACAGCGTGAAGAGTTTGAAAAAATTGTGCCCCGACGTCCCGACAAGTGAATACTTTTCAACAAGTCTGCTCGACTTGTTTGTTGCCGTGCTTGTTCGAACGATGCTTTTTCGACGGATGCAATGTCAAACTGCACGGATGCTGCGATCGTGCCACAATGCGCTATAGTGAGACATTGCGGCAATGTGCTGTGGTGTACCACCGCCGAGGAAACTGCAGTCCACCAGCGCACTTGGTGTGACACTTACCGCAGTGGCGGCACAAGACAACAACAAACAACAACGTTCCAACCCGATCACACCGTTGCACGAGGGGGCATCCGTATGGATGCGAAACCGACCAACTTGTAATCCTTGTTGTTGTTGTTGGGATTTTTAGGCAATGTTTTTAGCCAGGGCTAAACCCAGAGAAGCGTACAGAACGCAATTGAGTAGGGCGCCCATCGAGGTTTCTCTGTCATTAAGTGCCTATACACCCCTCGGCGGGGCTCGATCCCCCGAGCGCACAGACTGTACAAGTATGGCCGAATAAATGAGGCAGTCCATCAAGGCGGGATCAGCCGCAGACTAGGAGTTGTCTTTTTCAAAAAAGCCAACGTAATTCCCAATCATGTGTACAAGGGATAAAGAATGAACAGAATAGCGCGGATAATCCATTAGTTTAAAAAAACGCGTCAAATTTGGCACACAATTCAGTTTCTGGACTTCTTTTTTCTTTCATTCAAAATTCGCGCGCTCCTTGCACCCTGAAAAAAGCTGCCATGTTTAACCGGCCATACCGTAGTCTAACGCACTGCCACGAGGCCACGAGCGGTGACAATAATTCTCGAAATTGCAGAAAACAGCGCTGCTCTCGTTGGTCGCCTGCCTCGACCTGACCACATTGGCCGGCGACGACACGCCCGAGCGCGTGTGCGCCCTCGTCGATCGCGCCGTGAATCCGCTCGGCCCGGAGACGTGGGACTCGCTCAACGGCGCCCTTGGCCAGGTTCGCAGTGGTCGCACTACGCACCGCTGATCAGTCTCTAGCACCAATAGCAATCGATCAATGATTGTTTTTATGGCTGCGAAACAGCAACTAATTGATTGGTTGGTAGTGGTGTGCCAAAACTGCCAATGCCATTGCGAATAGTCCCGAAAAGGGATATTTCAGTTTCAGACTTTTTTGCGCGTTTTCGCGCAAATTGACCTTTGAAAGTTAAAACGGTAGCTTTGTTTATTTTCTTTTCTCTCACAAGTCCAACACTGATTGCGTCCACTCTTTGTCGCACGTCAACTCCATTCCCATTGCAGCGCGTCCACTGTGCCGCCGTCTGCGTCTATCCGGCGCGTGTCCTCGACGCCGGTCATCGACTGGCCAGCCATAAAGAACATTCCGGCAATATTGCGCTCGCTTCTGGTGAGAATATTGCGAAAACAGTTTATTATCTTTTATTTCGGTCCTGAGCCTCAATGCGCGCCTAGATATGTAAACAGTTGCATGCGTGACGCTGGAATTCAAAGTTGGCAAAGTGATTCGAGTCCCGTAAAATAGGACCAAGTGACTAAGACTATTTTGAATTGCCACATAAAAATTGAAACTAGTTTCCTTTCTACGTCGGCACACGCATTCAGTCGCAAAACTAAAAAAATCAGTTTTTTGTGTCAGTTTCGTTTGGAAACCGACACCAGAAAAAAACAATCCGCGAGAAAACTTGTTCGTTTCGTCAGTGATTGCTCTTTTTCTTTATCTACAGTCGCCGGCGGCTTTCCGTCCGGTCAATACCGACTGGAAACGAGGTTACTCGAAATAAAACTCGCCATTTCGGATGGCGCCAACGAAATCGACACCGTCATAAATCGCGCCGCAGCGCTCGCCGACAACTGGAAACGTTTGTTGGGCTTTTTTGTGATTTTTGGCTTGTTATCGGTCCGTTTGGTGGACGCTGTTTCAGACAATAATGAAACTAAATTGGTCTGTCATTATTACTGATTACTCTTTGGTGTAAATGGGAAAAAACGTTTCCACTTCTAAAATACTATTGTGGACTTCCTGCAGTTTTTTTTTCAATTGCCGTTGTTGAATTGTGGCTAGTTGACATTTCTGTCCCAAATCCAATTCTCAATTGCCCACAAAATCGACCACATGACTTGGTGTTTTTTGTCGACATTTTCTTCATGCAGACAAAAACAAGAAGAAAAATCTTGCAAACTGCTGCAATGCAAACGTTTTTCCAGTAATCTACGATGAAATCCGTCAAATGCGAGAAGAGTGTTCGAGTCTGGCGCATCTGAAAACGATCCTTGCCACTGGCGAGCTCGCAACGAACGAACGCATTTACAAAGCGAGCATGACTGCGATGTTGGCCGGTCGGTTGATGGCGGGCATTTTTTTCTTTAGTTCTTTAATAGTTGAGTTGAGAAGCAAACTGATTCTGTGGTTCTTGTTCCATTGCGACCACTGTGGCAAGGTTGCGCACCAATTTAGCACGCTACACGCGTGAGCGACATTTTTGAGAGCCCGCTCGGCACTGCGGCCGAAACTTGATTGGTCGTCGTAGACAGAATGTGTGATCGTCATTCAATTTTGGCTTTTTCATGAACAAACTCGCCACTCACACGGTTTTAGGCAGCGATTTTATAAAAACAAGCACCGGAAAAGAGACGACAAACGCAACGCTGCCGGTCGCTTTCGTCATGTGCACCGCAATCCGATCGTTTTATGAGCGAACAGGCGTTCGGGTGGGTTCGTGTGCTGAAGAATTTTATTACGGTCTGCGTTGGTATTTTTTTTGCGTTTTTTAGCCGACTGTTTAAAGGTCTTGCATTTTGTAGTGTGGTCGTGGTTTTCTGCGTTTCACAAAGTCAAACAGTTGAATGACTGTCTGATTGGCTGCTCGTTTATCAGGCGGTGCAACATTTGTCCAGCTTCGTCGGCTGGCCTGTTTTTGGGCGGCGCGAATGCATTTTTTCTGGATTTTGTCTCAGTAACAGAATAGAATGGATGAACGACTCCGCCCAACATCAATGGTCTAAACGAAAATCATCGGTTTTTCGCGGTGAATCAAGTCATTGAATTCAAGTCAATAATCAATATTAATGAGCATATGTCAATCAGCTGCTACAGTTTGGTCTTCGATTTGCAGGTTGGTTTCAAACCGGCCGGTGGCATCAAAACGCCGGAGCAAGCGCTCGCCTATCGAGCGATGGTGGAGAGAATCTGTGGGCCCGAATGGATTCAGCCGTGCTTATTTCGAATCGGCGCCAGCAGTTTATTGGATGAACTGGAAAAACAAATGCTCACTGATACGTAAATGGTGGTCTGTTCTATGAAGACGGTCAGAATGACGCAAACTTACTAATGACGTGCTGTGTGTGTGATGCTGGTGTCTCTGACAGGTTCTAATGAATAGACGATAGTTATTTTAAGATAGTGAGCTTTTGGTTTTCAGGATTTCTTCAAATCAATTCCCAATTTCTATTTCTACGATCGTTGTTTTAAAAAATCTTTACGTTCGGTGTTTCTCAAATTTCTTTTTTTCGGGCGTCCCAAGTCACTGGGTGTTCGATTGTTTTTATTCAGTTTCACCAAACAAACTACAAAATGATCTCACGGAAAAGAATTTATTCTGAACGAATCGGTGAATAAAGTAAAGCTTTAGAAAGATTTTGAGGCAAGACGTCAATTGCGTGGTAATCTGTGCTATTTACACTGGGTGCAGCAAAAAGTAGGTGCAGCAGCACTTGAAGTTACACCTCTCATTGAAAATTTTCAAGTTAATATGACAACACTATCTTTGGTACCCGCAAAAAAAGGCGCCCCCCCCCCGCGGGGCCTCCCCCCCCCGGAGGTGTTTTTTTCCAAAAAGCCCACCAAACCCCCAACATGTGTTCAAGGGAGCAAGAATAAACATAATGGCACGAAGAATACATTAGTCTGAAAAAACACGTCAAATTTGGCACACATGTTGGTTTCTGAACGTCTATTTTCTTTCATTCAAATTTCGCGCGCTCCTTGCACCCTGAAAAAAGCTGCCATGTTTACTCGGTTATTCCGTATTCTGTTTTTTATTAGGCCTTGTCTGATCCAGACAAGAAATTTGCCACCTCGACGCGATCTCTGGTCAGTTTCTCAGCCGCGTCCAGAGGCCTTCGATCGAGTCGTGTGCCGCCAAGCTCCCGTTCCTTTCCGCGACTCGTAAACGGTTTCCATTGTTTGTACCACGCCCAAAACCGATCGTGCGCCTGAACTTTCTGCAGTTGCTTCAATTCTCCGGCTCTGATCAGTTTTCGCCATCGTCGACTCAGCCACAAATGATTCAACTCTTTCGGTGCGCAGTTTCCGACCAAGTTCAAATTCAGCGCCAGCAGATTGCAACTCGATTCCGGTGGTCGTTTGTTGCCGACTGTTACCATGTTTGGCGGCGCGAGAATGATGAAATTTATGATGAGGTAGCTGATCAGACTGACCACTAGCACGGAGCAAAATGACGGATTTGAGATGGAAAACCATTTCGGTGTGGGTTTTTGAAAGACGGCGACGCGACTGTGCGGAACAGTGACGGATGACCAGCCAACGACGCCGCACGCGTAGCGGAAAGCTGTGAACCGTTCAGAGAATCAGTTTTTTACAATCAATGGGGGTTAGCATCATTCCGACAACTATCTGCTGGTTGGTTGACCCGAATTATTGCTGGATTTGGATGCACTGACTCATGACGATGTCAATGTTATCCATGACTCGTGATCAGCACGCAACCAATCAATCAGCCACGGTGAATCGCTTGGTTGTTCTGGTCACAACGGTGACAAAAAGATCGACTCTGGGCTGGCAACGGATTTTTTCATTCTCAAGTCGGTCGTTGAATATTGTTGCACAAGTACAATGCATTGTCATGCGTTGCGTTGTATATCGACTCCTTACGTTTGCAGACGTCGAAATGAAATCATTGATGAGTCGCAGAACCAAAATAAACGATAATACGAACCCCGCCCCCCCCCCTCAATAAACTCACAATGCTCGTCCGGATCATCGGCGGCGATCGTCAGCACGACCGATCGTCCGATGATCGAGGTGACGCCGAGCAGCTGCGTCTGCATCTCGTACGCGTACACGTACGCCGACGCGTAATGGCGGTGCGCGCCGCGCGGCGTCGCCGACTGCAGGTTGATCGGCGGAAAGTCGCCGACGTGCTTCGTGCACTGATGCGTCACGCCGTGCGTCACGTTGAACGGATTGAAGTGCGCGCCGGTGAGACGACACGTCCGACCGACGCGACCGTACGTCGTCAGGTAGAGACCTTCATCGAAATTGTGCACACTGTTGTGGTTTCGGTTTTGTTTGTTTATTGTTCTTGATTACCATCGCTTCACTGCTAATACTGCGGAAATACTACTAATACTATGCCCTCCCACAGACCGTGCTTGCACACGTGAGCGACTTTATTCTTTAATTTCGACGGCTCGCTCGGACGCTGTGCACCGCAGCCCACACACAGTTGTTGTTCTGTGGCTGTGGGTTGGCTCACCCGCCCCCCTCACACCGAACTCACTGCTTCCAAACTAAACTACTACTAAACCTGTCGTTCGACCAGGAAACACTGCAGTGACATTGATCAGAATCTGCGTTGGCCCGCCATAGCGATACTGATGAAAGTGCACGTGACCACGCACCGCCCATGCGTCCTCGTTTCGCCCGTTCGGACTTCGGAGATCGGCGATCGCTTCTGAAATGATACGTACGTGGTTGTTTTCTTTCAGTTTACTTTTTGCTTAAAAATTACTTCAGTTGCACTATTGATTGACACGTGATGCTCACTGAGAGCTCACAACGGAACTTGTAATTCATTATGTAGCGTGCCCTAAAATCAATCGAAATAGGGATGTGAAAGGAACAAACTAAAAAAATCAGATTTTAACAATTTCACGCCTGAGTCCAGAATCTTATGCTTGCAAAAAAAACAAAAAGAAAAAATATAAAAAAAACTGAAAAAAGTTGATGTTATTTTTTTTGATTTTAAAATACAATTTCCATTATCTCAACGTCTTCCTCAATCCAATTTCAGAAACGAACGCAGCGGTGCGCTCGACTGCACGTCGTGCATCTCGTCGAGTCGCCCCTCGCTCGGCCACTGATCGCGACGGAATCCGCACGCCATCACGGCCGTGAACTGTTCGTAATTGCGGTGTTTCCGTTTGCGGCCTTGCGCGCGCGACGACGAACTCGCACTGCGGCAGTCGGTGGACGGCAGAATGAAACTGGTGCACAGGATTAGGATCGATATCGACGACGTCAGTGCACCGACGTCAACCATCGCCACGTGGCATTGTTTTTCTTTGCGATCGACGGTGTTTCTTGGCGAGTTTTTGCTTTTCAAATTCCGCTTAGCCCATTTTGAGACGGTTTTTTAGCTTCGCTGGAGAACGGAAGAAATGAGAGGCGACAAAACACAGAAACGCGGTGGTCCGGTGAAAATAGAAGGAAAGGTCCTTGAAGTTGAAATAAATTCGTTGCACGACTACAGTGCAAACAAAACTGTGCGCATGCACGACCAAACATGGCTTTAGGTTTGCAATTTGGTTTTGCGTGATATTTTCATTTCGTCGTTACGTTGGCGTCTTCACAGTTTTCTGCCAAGAACTGGCCGCTTTATTCATCTTGCAGTCACGCGTGATATATGTACTGATGTTATTGTCAATGTGCATTAGAATTGCACAATTTCTTAATGTGTATAGAAATAAAAATTTTCTTAATTCAATCAAGAATGTTCTGCGGACAGTAAACAAAAATAAGTTCTCTTTTAGCTGTCAAAAATTCTTGTCCAGAACAGTGACTGGTTGCATTTTGCTGCCGCGGCCAGTCAACGTGCGCAGTTCACGGCTAGTCAGTCAAATATTTGTATATTTGTATATTTAATTGCTATCTAAACGTAAAAAACAGCTTCCCTGCTGTGCAAGTGTTCAAACAAGCTGTCATGTCGTTGGTATGCATGTTTTATTGAACGTCTGAACTGGTAGAAACTGTCACATCAGATGTTATTAATTGCATATAATAATGTAAGAAACCAGTGACAAATAGCGAATGAATCTGCATAATTTTTTGAATCAGACAAATAAGAAAAATACAGAATTTACATGAGCACCGTAGAACTCTAAATTACAGCCATCAGCTGATTGTTGATTACGTGATGCATGCTGTCTGTGCAGGCATTTCCGTTGAGGGGGAGTTTGTATGTGTGTGTGGATTCGACGCACATTGCTGATTTTTTGATTCAATATCGCCTGATTACAAAAACGTGCGTACCAAAAATGCGTTCGACTGTGCTTGTAATATTTTCGATCACGTCACCATCATTCCTCAGATCCAGAACCTTCCTATCCAGCAATCCACTCCGGGTTTTCGTTCACTTTTTTCGTTGCATATTCCTGGAACACATCTCGCACGCGATCCAAAACACTCCAACATGGCAGATGGCCCCAACTCAGTCGCAGAACATTTCCTTTTCGCATGTTGCACAGATCGACGCATCGGTCTCCGGCTAACGTCGCATCAGCGCCTGCCTGAATTTCAGATCTTACGATTGAATAAAAAACCATTGTTGTGAAGTCATTTTTGTGGCGCAAAAATGGCTTAATTATTGTGTCTACAGGGTGTTTCAGAAGTAGTGGGTAGGTGTTTGACGCGTTATTTCTCGAGTTGTGTAGAACCATATTCAATGAAATTTTAAACAGTTGTTCAGGAAAGTTCAAACTTAGATCTGTTCAAAATCTCAGAGAAATTCATTCACCTGCACACAAATGACAGAGCAAAACACAAAAAAATTTAAAAAAATGGTCCAGAAAATACCAGATCACGCGATACCAGCGGACAACAAAAGAGAACACTCAATGCAAAGATTAAAAAGAACACTTCAAAATGTGTGTGGCGATAACAGCAAACATCAACAACAACGGCAACAGTCAACTCTATCAAATTTCTCAAAGTGTCCACCATGAGCCTCAATGCATCGCTTGCACCTATCCGTCACGGCCAAAGCCGCCTTCTCGCGCATGTACGCTGGTTTAGCACGTTCCAAAAGCCGGTAAATATGTAAAAAAACCAAAAACAAACAAATGGGATAAAAAACATTTCATATTCATGCATGCAACGATTCAGCCGCATACAAGCTAATGTTTCACCCGGTGCCAAACAAGAGACCCCAGTTGCGTGCTGAAATCAATGTCTTTGTGTGTTTTGGTCTGTCATTCGTGTGCAGATGAATGAATTTCTCTGAAATTTTGCACAAATCTAAGTTGAACTTTCTTAAAGAACTGTCTAAAAATTTCATTGAATATGGTTCAACACAACTCGAGGAATAACGCGTCAAACACCTACCCACTACTTCTGAAACACCCTGTAGATATTACCACACGGATGTAAGCACTGTTTCTTGCGTTTTTATACCGCGGGCCCCCAGGCTCGTCAATGCGACAAGACCGGGCTGCACAGCCGAACAAGAAATGATGACTCGCACAAAAAAATAATAGCTGAGTGAAACAGCGCACACACTTCATAGCATTGATGTCGGTGATCTTGTCCGGACCCGGCGCAAAACAGATACGAGCCAATTGCGGTTTTTGGGCACTGTTCATCGTTGCCGAGATATAAAGCGGTCAACTGAAATGAATATCGCCACTTGCACTTCTCACTTTTTACACATTGTGCTTTTGTGTCACCCTTTTGTTATCAAAGACGCTTGCTGTTGAAAAAAGTGGAATCACGTTCCTGGATCCAGGATGGAAAAAGATAAAGCGTGCGAAGCGTGAGAATGTCAGGTGCGCCGACCAATCAGCTAATTAGGGACGTCCAATTGTGCGGCAAACATGTTTTTGTATGTCGTGTCTCTGTTTAACTCAATGGTGAATTCTAGCAGTGTCAGTTTTACTCCGCTTTTCTCAGTCGAAAAACAAAAGACAACAACTAAAATGCAAATTACCCCATCGCGTGCAAAGCGATCGTAGTGGCAATATTTGTAGCATCCACTCGGCACCCGACGTTGTCGTTCACAGCAGTTTAGAAAGGCCTCATTGGAATCACGAGCTTGACACTGATAAAAAAATTGAAAACAGTAAAAAAACCAAAAGACACGCAGCAAATATGAAGACAACTAAAAGTTAAAGAAACAAATGACCGAGACCGACCGTAACGGTGGTGACCATGAACAGCAGAACCGTAAAATGCAACAGCGCTGATTTCATTGTAGAATCACGTGAAATCACACACAATCGGATCCGTGTTAAAAAGTCAAACTTGAAATATGGAAAAAAAATATGTTATCGACAGGCGTATCACGGTTGGGAAAGAAATGTCTTCAACATTTGTAATGTCTCAACGCCTCTTTGCAACAAAAAAGGCAATTGTACACACAATCTTCAACCACTTTACATTTCATGTTCAGTCGTGAATAAATTATTGCGCAAGACAAAGCCATTGGCAAATTATGTATTCTGGATTTTCATAACTGTGTTTTCAGGGTTTTCAATTGACGCACATGTATCGTTTCTCAAATTGTGATTTACTGTAACTTTTGAATTTTTGCATGCTTTTCAGCCATAATGTACTTTACATGGTGTTGTTTTTGGATATTCTTTTCGGGAATCTCAAGCAAGGAATTAGTGGAATTTCTGGTTGTATTGTTTTATGCGTTTCAGTTTTGCACGCATGAAACAGTTTAAAAACGGGTTTTCTCAAACGCAACATTAACGAAAGCTCATTATTTTTCAAACGTTACAGGCGGCTGAAATTAGCATAATTCAATTTAATAGTAATGTAGCGACAAAAAATTAAAAAGGCATTCATGAAGCACTATATTTAGTGATCGCGTAGCTATGTTTAACCACTGCTACGCGTCACTGAATACTGCGTCGTGAATGCCGCTTAACAGCAAAATTTTCAAAATGCACCGCAGAAAATAATTTTTTTTATAAATATAGAGTTCAAACATGGCATGTGGCGGCTTGACCAACCATGGTGACCATTCCATTCATTCACTTCTAAACTAATCAGTTTCGTACATGATAAAAACTATGTTCAATTGGAGGAAAGTCCAAATCTTCAAGCTGCTCCATTTCCAACGATGAAATTCGGATTCAGCGCCAATTTTCGACCGGCGTACATTCGGAAAACGGTCTTGATTCGCTCGAGCATGCCCCAGCACGGCAAATGTTGAAACGAGACAAATATTTGAGTGCCGTGCGTCAGATTGCACAGGTCGACGCAACGCTCTCCAGCTAGCGTCAGGTGTACTCCGGCCTGGAAACCGAAAAAATACATAATCGTGAAAATAATGCTCGTTGCTTTTGAGAATTTCCCCAAGAACGCAAACCACTGACTAGCTACATTCAGCATCGACTATTGTGCGCGAATAATCAACGTGTTGGATTTTTTTAAAAAAAGCAACAACACCCACCATTTGTCCCAACAAAACGATCCAAACGACATCTCCCCTATGCGGTTCCGAAAAGTGGGTCTTCGCTACTTATGAGCTCATTAATTCATTGTTTCATGCAAAATTTGTCATTACTATTTCACAATTCAATTTCAAGTTAAAAAAAAAAAAAAAACAACAAACAGAAAACGCTAAATCTCCCTAACACATGAAGGATTATGTTGCATTTTTGAAAAAGACTGTACCCGCCTTGACGGGCTCCCTTTTTATTCGGCCATACTGTACCTGCCGACACTGCGGTCGGTGATCAACGCCGAATCCGGCGCACCAGAAAAAAGAACCAGCAACACTTTTCGGGCAGGTTGGATCGGAGCTGAGCGCCAATGCCGTCAGCTGTTGTTTGTGAAAATAAAATAAATTAGTGCCTGCAACAAAAAAAACAAACAAAACAAATTCAATCAACGTTTGAAATAAACTAGGAAATGTGGAAAAGTGACAATATTATGTTGTTTTTAGCTGTTTGAACAGAATTGGATGGAACAGAACAAAATGAATCAACTAAAATGACCAACCAACCGCAAAACCAATCAACCGGTCAAAACTAAAACAGTCGAAAAAAAGTAGAAACGGAACCTTCTAAAATTCCAAAACAACTAAAAGAGCGTACGCGATTGTCACCTGGAAGTATTCAATCCAAAAAAATAAGTTTTTTTCTCTAGCTGAAGATTATTTTTACTGCCCAATTTTTTACCAAACCGTGTTTTGAGTGAATCGATCAAAATGGCACCATTTATTGCAGCCGGCTGGCACGCCCGGGTGACGTTCACAACAGTTCAAAAACAACCAATTGGCGTCACGCGCCTGCATAATTGTGGACAGGTAGTTTCCAAAACAGTTAATTCAAAAAATTGGGATTTGGATTTTCTTTTTCAATGTTTTTGCCAAAAAGCGCAGTTCGAGAAAAAGACGCTCTACTTCATGGCACTCAAAAGTACAGACAAGCAGCTGATTGGTCGAAAGCACTTGTTCCGTTATTTCTTTCTCTCGGTTCTTTCTTGTTGGCACAGAGCTCAATTAAAAAAGAAAATAAAGGTTGGTCCATATTATTCACCTGAAATGAGCGTGAATGAGAGGAGAGCAATTACACCGTTTGTTGGTCAATGTTCACTAACCATTTGTTCTTCAGAAAACAGCATCCTGAGCCTGATTCAAGCCCAAGTGCAGAACAGACTCCGCCTCCACAGCAATGCCTGCACAGAGTGACATCAACCAATCAGCTGATTGCCTATAATATAGTGTTCGACTGCAGCTTCGGTGCTAGAAGTGGGAATTAATAAGCGTCCGGTCAAACCCGATCAAACCAAAGCACACCCCAACCCAAAAGTCACCTGAACGCCAGCAGCAATCACAAAAAAGCAAGCAGCATAGAAGAAAGGCTTCATTTTCGTTTTGTTTTGGAGAAGCTCAAAAGGTTTTTTTTTTCTTGAGTGAGAGCAACCAAAACATGAGTTTACTAAAAACACCGCGCAATAAATACTGTATACTCCAATCAACAAGTTCCGTTTCATCTATCAAATACTTATCAATTCGCTATCATATACTGAAAAAATTATCAACGGTTTTTATTTTGAATTGCATCTTTGCTTACCAAATCAGCGCACGCGCTTCGTTTTTCCAGTTGTTCTAGAAGTTTTACAGCTTCAAAACTTTTCAGAAACTTAATTCATTTTATGTTTCGTTCTTTTTTGTCACGTTCTCGTTCTAGATCGAATATTCTACATTACTCAAGTGACGCTCTCACCCGGTGCAATTAATTATAAAACAATGAAGAGAATAATAGTACAACAGTGTTCAGCAAAAAAAAACTGTATCATTCAAGTGTGAAATCGGTAACAACTTCGAAATGCAGACATATTTCCTGTTTATAAAAGCCAGTCATCAAAAATTATATAATTTACTTTGAAAATCAGTCAAGTGTTAGAACAAACAAAATTATCACTGAGGTTGTGCGATAGAAAACTAACTGAAAACGGTCGAATAAAAAACACCACACACACTGCAGAGCATCGAAATGCGTTTTCAACTAAACTTTCACACAATGTATTGTATTTGCGGGAGGTCGCTCCTACCAAGAAAACCCACCACCGACGACACGACCCGAATCAATTCCAATTCGAATCAGCGAATTTCAAAATTTCGCAAGAAGACAACAGTTGATGTCAAATATGCTCGACCGACGGTTGCCTGGCATAAAGTCGTCGTTCATCAATCGAGCACCACTCGTAGCGCGGCGGCACATTAGCGTACGACGACGGCGGCGCGTTCAGCGACGTTTCCGCGTGCGTCACCAGCGGCTCGTAGCAGCTCGGCGGTGTCATCCAGATGTCGGTGTTGTTGTTGCCGCTTCGTCGGTCGTGTCGACCACCACCGTGGAAAAACGGATCGTCATCATCATCGTTATTAGCGAGCTCGTCGCTGATTGGCCAGTCGGCTGTCCGCTGATTGGCTGTCGTCCGCTCGCACTCGTCGTACGCTCGATCGCAGTAGTCGTCGTCGATGAACGGCTCCGCATCGGCGCAGTTCATCGCGATCGCGCCTTTCGCCGCCCAGTAGCCGATGCCGACCTGCGTGGTGTTTTTTTGTTGGTTTTTTTTCGTTCGCGGATAGAATTCTCAAGAATGACTCAAGCTTGAACAAAAATTTTGGGCTAAAAAAGTTTAATCGTGATTACAAGCAGAAGATTTTTTAATGCTGACCAAAATGAGGCAACCAAACGCGAAGCCGCTGCCGACGACGATGAGCAGAGACACCGCCATTCGTTTCGCTCCGTCGTCGATTTTTTTGTTTGTACTGATTGGGTTTGTGGTTTTTCTTTCGTTGGTTTTGGCGGTCAGTTCAAACAGTAGTATTGTTGCTTTCGTCCGCTTTTTGTCACAAATCGCATGTGTTGCTTTTTTCTCTGCGCATTTTGAAGAAGTTCTCTTTATTCTTCTCTTTTTTTGATCGCAGTTATTTCGTTGTTTCACGGAACGAATGGTATGTTTTCAATGTGAAGCGGTTTATTTTGTCGACGTGTGGTTGTCGGATTTTAAAATGTTCTTTGACGGCTTACTCAGCCGGTCAATAACTTTATAATTTCGATCGTTATTGTTACATGTGATTAAAAAACTAAAAGACAAAAATGTTGTGTTCAAACAGACTGCGAACTGCAGAAGTTTCAGTGTCTGTGTCGCAATGGTTTGTTGAGAGTTTGGATAACCATTTTTGGCGACTTTTTCAGCGAAATAAAAGCAGCGTCATAAAATGTGGACTGAACGTGCCCTTCATTTTGTGGATTAGCTCTCTTTTTCATCGCAAGCCACTCCATTTATCACCTAATCCTCGCGAACGCAAACTGTACAATCAAAACCTTCACCATCGCAGACTGCTTCAATATGAATGCAGGATTTAATGAATTCCCAGAATTTTTTTTTCAAATTCCGTCGAGTAATGAGTTTTATAACAAATACGGGGCAACAAGAATGAATGACAGCCAGGGGTAGACCAGTTTTGAGATTCAGTTATCGAACCGACAAGCAAAACTGAGAAACAAACTTGAAAAAACACTGCACTGCACCACGCACAGCCAGTCAGATTCGCGGTGTCATTAAGAACGACGGTTCTGACCATGTGGAAATAGCATTTTTACGGCCAGTAAATAAACTTTCTGTGTGCAACTTCCGTTTACTTTGAAAACTATAAAAACCAATCGTGTGGAACCCCTATATGTGTGCTACATATGAAATTGAGTTTTTCCATGCAAAATTAACTCGAAAAGAGGGCAATATTTTAATTAAAACACGATAGTCAAAACTAAAGACACAGATTCGGTGTCGTTAGTTGGCTGGCAGTGTCAAAAACAGGCAATATTTTGTCTGCAAAATTTGCTTCAAAAGAGCGTTTATTTTTCAAGGAATTCTTTGGCTAAAAATAACGGGTTATATTATTACAATTGTATTGACACAAACGATTCTTTCAATAAGGCTTCATAAATACAGAACAGCATTGCCAAAGGGTTGCAATAATATTGAAAACATGAAACGACAAAGCTGAATGAAAACAGGCGAGATTTTCGAATGTAGATATTTTTAGCCCGTCGCCGTCGTCGTTCCGGTTTTCGTCAATTTATCTTTTTTGGTGGCGTTTTTCATTATGATTCGCTGCTTTTTGAAAACAAAACCGCAACGCAACACAGATTTCTGCATGCAGTTTCCAATTCCCTCCCTTCCCCTTACAGAAATAAATTACCCCCCTATCCGGTCGGATTGGGAGCGAACAAAAAAAATAAATAGTCGCCTTTTCCGGCTTCAATTGTTTTCGCGGTTCGCCTCTGTTTTTGTTAAAACTCTATTCGGTTTTTGTTTTCCGGCTTTACTTTATTATGAATTCGCACCAAAAAACGCAGAAAACCAGATCAATAGCTCTGAACGGAACTGGAGGCTCTTTCCTCTTCACTGTTTTTTTTCTGTTTTTATTTGTATTTTCATTACAAAAACAACAAAAATAAATCTGGTCACACGCACACGGAATGAAGCCACCAAATCGGTCGATTTTTACATATTTTTTTTAAATACATTATGTTCAGAAGAAAACTGTAAAACACACGTAAAATTGTAGTTCCGTTATTGATGGTTTAGTTTGGAACACACGTAAAGTATGTTCGTTTAAACCTGTCACTTTTTCACAGAACACAGAGCATGCGAAACTATGATTTACAGTTAGATCAGAAATTCATATCTATCGGATTTGGTTGCAATCTAAATCAAACACGCCATTTGTGGCTAAGGTATGTCTTTCTTGCAATTTTGATCCCATTTTTTGCCTTAGCGAGTGTATTATATTCAGTGAAAAATTGATAGGTTTAAACAAACACAGCGTACAGTCGAATTCTAAATTATAGCGAATCAGCTGATTGGTTCGGATTACGGTATGCACGCTTTCTGTGCAAGCCAAACTCCGCCCCCACAGCAACGCATGCATATCGTTATCCCAACCAATCAGCTGATTCCCTATAATTTAGAGTTCGACTGCAGTGCAATCACAATGCCCAAATCACCCCAAAAAAATCTCCACTCCGCTCAAAACGGCGTGTCCGGCCGCGCGGCCAGCCACTGGTTGACGCCGGGCAGTTGCGCCATCCGCTGGCGGTGCACGAGCACCGGATGCGCCTTGACCACGTGCGGCACGTGCGTCTCCAGCACGTCCATCACGTGCATCAGCACGAAGTCGGCGTACGTCGGCTGGAGTGAGGCGCGATGGTGGTTTCATTGGAAATGCAGAGAACTTGTTGGCAGGTTTTTGTCTTTCAGTTCACACGCAAAAATTAAGCGACGACGTCGTCGTCGTCAAACAAAAGTGCATTTTGAGCTGTTGAATAAAAAAATTCTGAATTTCGCGGTCTCTAACCTTTTAAGTTTATTTTTAGCATCAAAAGGGTGCTGGAAATTCACACTCATTCAAAAGAAACACGTTTCAATAGTATCCAGATCCACGAATAAAAGAAGGGTGCGGAGTGTGAGCAGCCTCCCCTCGGCCGACCAATCAGCTGATTCCACATATGTATTATAGAGCTCGACTGTAATTGTTTGCGTGAAGAGTGAAGTGAAAAATTTCACGAAAAACGTAAAATGCGAGATCTTTCTGGTGAGTTTTGTTTTTCAAAAAATACGACCGCCACCTTGTTCCCGGTGACGTAGCAGCCTGGCGGGCCGTTCGCAGCCATCAGCGCTTTGTAGGCTCGCAAGAACGGCTGTATGTGGTCGTCGTTGACTTTGGCGAAAGACTGTTGCTGGAAAAACAAATCCATGAAAATACAAAATTCCAAACACAATTCGGAGCTGTTCGCTAATACAATAAGCGACCCATGCTATTCGACGTAGATTGAGTAACGGAACAGCACGGATAAGGGTCGTGAAATTTTTTTTGCGTCGCCAGTACCAGGCGTGGTTTTTTTTGTCGTTTTTGGTGTTTTTTAAACAATGACCGCCAAAGTGCGGGTGCTTTGATGTCACTGACAAAAAATGCACTTTTTGAAAGTTTCTTCAGAAGCTTTTTGCGTTTCTATTAAAAAAAACTTATTGTCCCGTCCACGTCATGAGTTCTGTACACCGCTCCGTCACTTTTCACAGTGACCAACCACTGACAGCAGAGTGCCGTGTTCACAGTCATGTGCCTGGCCAACCAGCGTGTCGGATGTTCTTTCGAAAATTCACGAGCGTTTTCGACTCCCGCTTCTAAACTGACCGCTTCTTTCTCTTTGCCCGCCGCAACCAACGCCAGATACGGCTGAAGATGGCTGAACAAATTCAAACATCCGCTGGCCATCATGTCAACATAGGCCTCCGTCCAATCATCGTCACCGGCTAGGCCTGGAGCAAAAATCGTAGGGTCTTTTCGCCTATTTTAATTCAAGTATCCACATTTGAAGATGCAAGCAACACAGGAAAACACTGTGATTCCGAGCGGGATTCGAACCCACGCAGGGTCGCACCAGCGGCGCCTTGAACCACTTCACCACCGAGGAGCTTTTCCTCGTCGATCAGCCGTTCTCTCACCAGTTGTTATCTTTCAATCATCGCACAAAACTAAAACTTGCTTTCTTTTTTCTTTCTTTCCACCCGAATCTAACCGAATTTCTTGCCGAGATACCGACAGATAGCACCAGTTTGACACAGCTGCTTTTCACCGTCGACCTCCAGGATAGGCAGCACACCCATCACTGTTTCTGAAAAGCGATTTTTTTAAAGTTTGAAAACAGCTTTGGTTCACTAAAACGCAATAGTGGTGTTACAGCAGCCACCGGCTGGGCTTCTTAGTAGCCATTTTAGTAGCCTTTCAACTAAAGTGTTCCTTTTTTTCAAAACCATTTCATTCCAGCAACTCCCGCGCAATAACTTCAACACCGCACACCCGGTTTCATCGCGAGCCACCGTTCGTGCGTCAACCGTCGATCGTCGTACGGCATGCGTGCGAACGCGAACAACAGGCGAATCGGCTCCGCCCAGCCCTTGTTGTCCGAGTAGTACAACGTGTACGCCTCGTTCGGCAGGTCGACGGTGCCATTTTGCGGCCACATTACTCCGAATAATATAGCCGTGTTTTATTCGTGATTATTATTATTGGTTTGAGTCTGAGCAAAAAACAAGGACACGATGGCGCTCAAATCATACGTGTGTGTCAATGATGGAGATAAAAGTGGCTTTTGTTTGAAAATTCGACTGATTTTTCTGACGGAGACAATGGACAACAAATCGGGCGACAAGCACTGAAAGTTATTTGAACTCAGAATTTCAAGACACCCGATACTTAAAATAATGACCACTATCAAACCAAATGTATTTTGTTGCTGTTGCACTTCAATACCGCAAGGAAAAAATCGTAAATTTTCAGAAGCAAAAAAGAGAAATTATGCCACCCAAACACGAGAAACTACTTCCGTGTGCGTGAATAAATCTGTAACATTTTATTGGGCAGTGAACTTACATCAGCTGGTTGGTTGCAATTATCAGCGAAGCACTGATTGGTCCATTCAACCATTCCTGATGCATTGGGCAATCAATCAGCCTGCCTACTTTTGAAATCGTGAACAGCAGTCGCTTTGATGAGCTTATGCTCAAATTGAGCTGTGAATCTGTTCTAAAACTATGGACAAACACAGAGCCAAAGAAACTTAGAGCATTGAGTGCAGTTTGCTTACATGACAGTGGTGTCATGTTACATGTTGGACCACTGTTATACTTTTTTATTTTGTTAGCGAGCATGCAAAAATCGTCTTTCTCAAACCCACGCTCACACGACATAATCAGCTATTTCTTGTCTCTTTCTTTGAGCAGACACGACTTTCCTGGTGGTTTTTAGTTTTTTTGTGTTAAGCTGACTTTTATTTCATTATAGAGCTTTTGAATCAAGCTATTGACAAATATTTTTTTGTGTTCAGACAAGAAAAAACTTGATTGGAACCACAGAAACGAAACTAAACAGCTGCTTTGCAAAAAAGTGCATTCGAACAACGCAGCTGCGATAATATGAGAGAGAAAAAAACTGAAAAAAATCTAATTATGAGACATTGTTCTTGACAACATGACACATGGGGTCACAGGCACGACTGTTTGAGCGGTGATTTGTTTGTGCCGAGAATGCCATCGAATCGATTCTGATGCAACCGACACGCGATCGGTTGTAGAAAAGTGACGCGCTGAGACAACAGGACCACCGTGTTTGTTATCGTATGCACTTTGCGTGCAACGATAGTTTTTTCAGTATTCGCTCTGAACGGAGTTTACTTGTACAGTATGGCCGACTAAACATGGCAGCGTTTTTCAGGGTGAAATTTTAATGAAAAAAAGATTTTCGTGTGATTCAAAAACCCATTTTCGTATCAAATTTTACATGTTTCTTAAAAAATTAACTGGTAATTCGAGCTATTCTGTGCATTATTTCTCCCCTTGCACACTCGATTGGCGGATATTTTATCATTTTTGAAAAAGGCAACTCCTAGTCTGCTACTAATCTCGCCTTGATTGAGACTGCCTTGTTTATTCGGCCATACTGTACATCTTTTCTGTGGCCTCACAACTGCGATTTGCAGTTCCACATGCAGAATGTGTAAATCCGTAGAAAAAAAAATCATGAACTTATTGTGAATTGAAAGCTGATATGTATCAGCGAGCATTTCACACTCTTTGTTACATTTTGTTCGGACATCAGAAACTAAATCCGATTATTTCAACGTGTTTGCAACCAAAGGACACAACGACACAAAAAGAGTTCGATTGAGATAACAGAGCGGCAACACACGGAACCAGAAAAAAAGCATGACAAGCGCACACAAAGGACCATGAACAGAAAAAAATGGTGGCAAGCCGCATAATGTGACGCTAAATTCTTCTCGGTTTTTCACTTTCATAAGTCACACACATTAGGGTATCACATGTTCGGACGGAGACACACAAACACACAAGCATGTGGGCTTGTTCATGGAACATACGATGCTGACATTTTTTGCGTTGAAAGGCGAGCACGAATAAAAAATGCAATTTTATACGTCGCATATGAGTGTTTTGTCGTCATATGGACGTCGCAGCGCAACAAGAACGCGCGACGACAGAAAAAAAGACGGAAAATTTAGATTGAGTGCGCGCTGAAATGAACAACACAAATGTACAAAATGTACAATTTCAGCGTCATCATCAGATCCATGAGTGCGCGCGTGGCTTCTCAAATTTCAAGCGTCATTCAGAGGGAAAAAATCGCGCTCACGACCCACGTTACAACAGCGGGAGTCTCAATCTTGCTTTTTTTCGAAATCACGGTTTCAGTTTGTACGGTTTTTTTGTTGCAGCCTTCGCAATGAAATGCATTGATGAAAAAAACACAGAAATGGGAGGTTTTTTAAACAGATTCCACTAGATGCAGTCAAGAAATTGCTTTCAAAAAGTTCGCTGTTTCTTTGGCGTTCAAAAATCGTTGGCGTCAAAAACTTTTAATTTATTTTGTACGCGTCTGAGAACGCGTTCCTCGTCGTCATGGTTGTGGAACTGTTTGAAAACATAACAATTTCGTTGGCAACTCATTTTTGCTAAAAGCTACAAACATTTTGTACGTGCACCGTTTCAGTGCGTGAAATGCAAGTAAACGCGGTTATAACCATGTACCTTTTGAGCACTTTTCCATGCGAGAATTTTACAGCCTGGCCCATTTCAAGACTTTATTTTATGGGAGAACCATTGGATTTCAGTATTTGAGTGAGTGGATATTATGGAACTGCAATACACTGAAATACACAGTTTTGTATTATAAAACGTTTTGAAATTTGCCCAAAAGTGCATTTTTATCGTTTTCACCCATGTTTGCATCGTGTCGAGTGAGCTCATTTTAAAAAGAAAAAAACTCTAATAAATTTGAACGACCGAATAGTGCGGCGATACACCGATGTATGTTCAAAATGTTGGCACAATATAACACCGGCTCGCACGAAATGACAAGAACAGAAATGAAAATAACAGACAACGCGTTATTTCTCGAGTTGCGTTGAACCATATTCAATGAAATTTTAGACAGTTGTTCAAAAAAGTTCAATTTAGATTTATTGCAAAATGTCAGAAATTCATTTACCTGCACACAATGACAGAGCAAAACAAAAAAAACAATGGGACTAGAAAATACCAGATCACGCGATATCACTGGACAACGAAGGACAACAGTGAAAGCATTCAAAAAAGAACACTTCAGAAATTGTGTGTGGCGATAACAACAAGCATCAACAAAACCACCAGTCAACTCAATCAAATTTCTCAAAGTGTCCACCGAACCTCAATGCATCACTTGCACCTATCCGTCAGCCAAAACTGCCTCCTCGCGAATGTACGCTGGTTTAGAACGTTCCAAAATCCGGTAAATATAAAAAAACAAAAAGAAACAAATCCAAGATTAAACAAAATATTTCGTATTCATGCATGCAAGATTCTGCCGTATACAAGCTAGTGTCTCATTCGGTGCCAAACAAGAA
>JASANC010005664.1:0-20681 GCA_030248135.1 Theristus sp. LFF4_11 | reverse complement strand
TTGGTGGTCACGAAAAATGTTTCTACGCCAAAATACAAATTCGGTTGCGCAACTCCAACTTGAAAATAATCGACTTGATTTACTCTCCATTGAGTATTTGGTCTGAATCCAAGTTTTCCAAGTAGATCAGGTGAAAATGTAACTGTATACGGTTCATCATTGCCAGCTTTTTTTAGTTTTATTCTAACGCGTTTAGTCGCTGGGCTAAATGTTAGTTCACCGATGGAGTCATCAATTTCAAGCAGTAGCAATAAATCTTCAGATTCAAACAGTTTATTGATTTTATCACATATGTCCTTCTCATACGCTATTGTTTCGTACGATGCAGGTCGCAGAACCACTTCTTGTTGTTGCTGTCGCACCGAAATATATAAATCGGGTCCAAAATTTGCAACACACGACGGTAAAATAACAGATTTAAGACACACAGTCCATTGATGATTAGGATCGAGCACTAACGGGTTATTCGGGTTCAATTTGCATAAAAACGTACCGTCGGTGTCTTCAAGTCCAGATGACGTACAGTAATAATAAAAATCGGTCATTCCGCTGATGTTATGTCATTTTCAGCCCACGAATCGTGCAGATTACGATTAGTAGTTAAATTTTTGACCAAATAACTGAATCGTGGTGATGATTCGGCTATTCCGACAACTTCATAAATATCTGGCTGAAATCTCGCTTCATTTATCTTTCCAAATCTTTTGTTGCGCTGAGATTCAAGTAGTCTCACTCTGTCACCGATTTTGTACTTTGGTGGAGTTATGCCGCCATGTTTACTCTGTTGTTCAAATTGTCGCGTGCGCATTTTGATTAAAGCATCTGCGGTATTTCGCTCATTTATTCCATCAGGTCTCATACCGTGTGCGCTGTTAATTTCTGCATTGTACGACTTTGCAGCTAACTTTGCAGCTGTGTACGGGTTTATTTTTCTGTTCTTTTTTAAAATTCTTGCCATGCGCAAACGAATGATGCTGTGACTTCGCTCTGCCAGTGCTGCTTTGTTTTTTGATTGTATGGGCGGATATTGCCAGTCAATTTTCAATTCCTCACACGCTTCAATGAGACCACCGTTTTCTGATCCTGAAAGAGAACAATACATGTGTAATACACACTTGCACACGTGCATAGATGTAAAGTTAAATCAACTAACCTCTATCAAAGAGTGCATTATCAGGTATTTTACCGTTCAGATCCTCTGAAATTATGTTCAAAAACGCCCGTTTCACAGATTTTTTGTTCACTCCTTTTAACGGGCGTAAATAGATTGCTCTTGTAAATGTATCAACCATCAGCAGCACACCAACAAATGCGGATTTAAATTGTTGTTTGAAGAAAAACACATCCAACTGCACAAGTTGTAGTGGCCGATTAACACGATAAATTCGATTTGAGAAATGACGTGGATTAGGTGCTCTTCTATATAGCATATATGCTTCTTG
The DNA here is from genome assembly GCA_030248135.1 of Theristus sp. LFF4_11. Taxonomy (NCBI): domain Eukaryota; kingdom Metazoa; phylum Nematoda; class Chromadorea; order Monhysterida; family Xyalidae; genus Theristus; species Theristus sp. LFF4_11. The sequence goes on along the minus strand of JASANC010005664.1, from coordinate 19,239 downwards.
TTTTTTAAGATAATCGTTCACTTGTTTCATTGTTATTCTTCCATCTCTTTTACGTGCCTCTTGGTATAGTCTGATCGGGCCGCTAAATGCGCCAGCCTCACCTGCATTAGTCCATATCTGTTCGAGCAGGTCCGAAGCCATTTTCAGGGAAAGTACTGCAGACAGAACATAAGGCTATCACGATTTTGTTTCGATGATTGTTGTGTTGATTTTTTTCGATGAGATGAATAGATAAAGCGCACTTTTGACAAATTTTAAGCCGATATTCGAAAACGGGTGTGGCAATTGTTTGGGGGACGTTCCTTTCGTGTTCGCGCCGATGATGCTTGTTAAAAACTGAAATATAGTGTAAATGCGCAGCATCGAAATTAAGCAAGTTAAAAAGTATGGTAAAAACTAACGTTTCAGATTTGGAAATATGTCGAGACACTTGTGGCATGTCACGGCCATATCAAGCATTTTTTGCGCCATAACCGGAACAGCAAGCTACGAAGTTCGTTCTGAAGTTCCAGACGAGTGTATTTTGCAATTGCCAAAACGAATTTTAAATTGCATCGACCTGCCAAATTTTATTCCTGCTATGTAAGTTGTTAAGTTGCATATATCAATAACATGTGATTATGATTTTTAAATTGGCCAAAATTTAGATTGTTATCCGAGCTACACATTGAAAACTGTGTAAATGAAGATATATGGTCAGACTTTCACACCTTGCTGGCTGAACACAATAAAGTCCAAAACGTAACAATGGCCTTCTGTTCTCCAGTGAGTTCACTTACAAATCTGATCATGTAGAGCGCTCCTCAACCTAAGCATGTTTCAGGTTGCAAACCATCAAACAAATGAAACGAATACAATGGTAAATATATGTGTGGTTTGTGTGTGTCAATTGTAAATTAACAAATTTCACAATATGTTATTGTGTTTTAGAGTCGAGCTTTTTTGAGAGATGCAGAAATTATAAAAGATTCAGGTCAGTTTAACAATTCATTGGTCAACCTTCATCAGGTGGATAATTATTCGAGTTCAATAACATTTTTATGTTCAGATAAGCGAATGGTCAATGAAAATGATAAAACAAGAAAAGAATGGTGGTGTAAAACCGAATACAATAAACAGCAATCGAAATCGACATGTGCACACAATTACAAGCATTTGGTAGCGAATTTGTAATATACTATTTTAGAAACATAATAGGTTTCATAAGTCTATGTTACACACACGATGGGTGTATGTGCATAGTTGTGTATTGTTATGTATCGGACATACATACATTCTTAATTGACCATCTTTTCAGATTCATGGTGAACTTTCAACAATTCAGAGATCTGACTCGCAGTATGACCCATGTAATCTTGTTTTAGTTTTGCACAATATTTTTCATGAATTTGCATTCATCTTTCCATACACACAGATGTGGTGGGTTTGAGTTCCGGTGTTGGTGGAACACTTGCTACACTAGCGAGTATAATTCTACTATACTGCCTGCGCGTTTTGTTGAAAAAACATCAGATGTCGTCTGAAGAAATAGAAATTATTGACTCTATGCGCAGAAATTCAGTAAGAGTATGCTAAACCGCTTTGCTTTGGTTTGGAAGTTTTAGGCACTGTTTTAGCCAGGGCTAATTTAGAAAAGCGTGCAGAACGCCATCGAGTAAGGTGGCCATAGAGTTTTCTCTGTCATTAAGCACCGATATTCTGATGTGCTACCACCCGGCCACGAGAGTGACTTTATTAAACTTACCACATGGACTGCATTTATTTTCAGGTTTTGACCGAGCCCCCGACATTTAATAAAACCACAGTATGACCGAACCTGATAGCACTCATCCTCAGCTAACAAGCAATCAAAGATTAATTTGGAAAGACGCAATTTCTGCTACAGTAGATTCGCTTACTGATATTCTGGTGTCTGGCGAAAACGAGCATATAATTTTTAAGAAAATCGTTGACAAAGAGACGGGCGATCAATTGCAACTTTGTTTAGGGTGTGTTTACACGTTCATTTGCTTGTTTATGTCAATCGATACGTCTCACTTTAATATTCTCATCTCATTCAAGCTCGCTTCTCAGTAAATAAACAAATAAATTCAGACAATATATAGTAATGTGCATATGTACATGTATGTAAGCATATATGGGAAAATACGTTAATATACGTGTACATATGTATGTTTGTTTGTACATTGTTAAGTTTATACGTTTATGTATCTATATACATTTTTCAGGTGTTTATTCAACGACAATGTGCATGAACACAAATGTTTAAAAGATTCTACCGCACGTTACGTGCCACTGTCGACTGCTGTGATGAATGTCACGCGCGAACAGTTTTGGGACAAATTTTATTATCATCTGATTAACGTCGATCGTTCGGAATATGACCACCTTTTGATGTCAAAGTTTCTTGGCGCTCAAAACGCGTACCATTTGAGACAAGCTGATTTTATAGTTGAGAAAATTCGTGAAAATCTTAAAATCGCACATGATCTTGGAATGATTTGATTCTTGACGACAAATGGATGATTTTGCACTTCACTGTGACACCTTACTGACAAAGCAAAAATTCAGCAGCATTGATTGTTGAACCATTTTCTCAGCCAATTCTAATTATATGAATAATTTGCTGTTTATGGTGTTGTGAAACCAAATAAATAACTGCTGACTGACCCCTATTTTTGACTTTCTCTCGACAACCTTTTTTAAAAACGCTACCACCGAGCCACCGAGGTGGGTTGCCACCAAAAAAAAAGCACCACCGAGTTCGACCACCACCGAGGTGGGGTACCACCAAAAAAAAGGCACCATCGAGTTCGGCGACTTTCAAATTCTGGTTTTCAAAAAATAAGACAATCTGGTAGTTAAACTATACTACTCGTGACGAGACCTGACGTGGAGTCCGAACGTGTTTCGCTATTTTCTTCCATTCAAGTTTACCCGATTATGAATGATGCTATTGAAGTCCCTGTTTCTTGCAATATTTCCTGACACACAGTGGATTATTGCACAACTCTTTCCAAACTCGACATTCCTAATCCCACACTTTCGCAGACATGTCCGCTCGATCGGATCAGGCGCGCGCGTTCAGGGAGGACACGCCTCGGACGCAGCTGATGAACGTGAACATGCTGATTGACAGGCTGAGACGGTGGATGAGCAACTGATGTGCTTTTGGGGCTGCACGAGTTCTGGTTGCGCACGCTGTTTCTTATTCCAATGGTAGTTTTCCACACAAATAACGGTTTTTTTTGGTCGTGAGTTGCTTTTTTGTTGTGATATTTTCATCACCGGTATTGTCTATGTGTGTGGTGTTATTTGTTGCGGACAAACGGTTGTCTGCGATTTTATCATGAGATGTGTGAAGTTCAAGTTCTCGGTTTTTCGTGTGATAAATGAAAACATTTTGAGTTCACAGCTGGTTCTGCCTTGCGTTGCGTGAATTGTTGTGGATTTTTTTAATTTTCAGAAAACATTCTCATGTGTCTCTCGTTATCTCTCGTGTATGTAAATTTCTTCACATTGAAACGGTTATGATGCTAGCAATGCTTCCCAGACAGTTCAGTTGCAAAATGACCAATTACCAGTTTGATTACCAAAAAATGTTTGATTCGGTAGTTTTTTTTCTGATGCATGATGCAAATTTTTGTTACGAGATGCTTCGGAAAAGGGTATAATTTTTTATTGTGTTGTCGGCTTGATCAGAGAGGTTGGAAGTTGAAATTCCCAAAAAAAAAAGTTATTGTTTTCTTGTTTCATGGCTGTCATCTTTTGCGTGCTACCACGTGCCCACAGTGCAAAACAAGAATCATTTGAAACAAAACCGCTATCATGTGATTTTTGATGGTTTTCTTGTAATGGTGTTTGCCTTTCTGTCTGTCTGACGAACTTTTACGGGAACAGTTTCATATTATGTCCGGTCCGTCAGAAGAATAAAGACTCAAGAAACCACATTGGCAGTCGAGTCAATTTCATTTGTGCTCAATATTCACCGTTTTCGAAACGGACCCGATGTTTTTTTTGGTTTATCGGAGCTGCATGGGTGTTTTCAAAACAATTCACCACAAACAACGCATTAAAATTGCAATGCTGTTGATAAAACCGCGTTTTTTGCACGTCTGACGTGTTGTTTTGGTGACAGCGCAGCGACCACGTGGTTGTTCGCGTTTTTTTTTGCAGTCTGAAACATTTTTTTACTTGAAAGCAAAGTTTTGCTGTGCCCTGTTGGTTTTGGTTGGCTGTGCTGTGCCGCTGGGTAATAAAATTGAAAAATGCGTTCGGTTGGGTATCGCATGACTTGCATTGCAAGGTCTCTTTGGTAGTTTTGCTCCGGTCAGCTGTTGCTGTTGCCGTTGTGTTTGTGCGTTAGTTCCTGAATTTTTTTCCTCAAAAGTTCATTTGAAACTGCGCGTCGCCAAGACTTTCCAGACGACAAGCACTCATAAACCAGGTTGATCTAGCATTTGTATTCCGCCTCAACACACGGGTGTAATGAGTTTTTTTGCGAATAACTTTGAGCGTTTTGAAGCCCAGAGAAAATAACTGAAAACGTTTGCATTCTGAATTTTCTAACCGTGCAAGCTGATTGGCTCCTGGCTGCACTGCACTAGAACGACCAATCAGTGCGCCTTTTGTTCAAATGTGCATGCAAATCAGTTTGTTGCTTTTATTGTCGTCAAATTGTTTTTCTGACGTCTCTCGAGTGTCCATGTTTGTCGCTTTGCTGGCCATTCACGCTTCACACCTGAGTCCTGAACAAAATAAAAAAATTGTTCGTTTGTCTTGTCGGACAAGAAACAAACATACAGTTTCGTATGCAGCTAAAAGGGCATTCATGAACTTAGTGACGCGCAGCTGTGTTAAAACATAGCTGGTGAATGGTCTCATCTGCGGTCTTGTCGGCCTTTGCATGTTGATGCGAATAAGCGGTTCAGATTTGAACTGTTGAAGATTTGCAGTTGTTGAGCTGTTGATGCCTGTATCTGTGTATGCGGAATCGAAACTATTTTTTTCTGACCTTGAAGCTGCAGAAGCTGGTTGTCAAGAAGCTTTTAGAATTTCTTTGAATGATTACATGACGTAGCGGACATAGCCTGCTGCAGCTCTATGCACCCACGTGCTATTGGCACAAGTTCAATTCTTGTTCGAACGCAAGAGACATATATAAGTTTTTGCGCTCTGCTTTGTGTCTGCCGGTTTTGCTCAGAACCAGGGCACGAAACAACACTACAACTTCGGCATTTTGCGTGTGTAACATTGCAGAAGCAGTGAAGCCTTGCTGTGCCGTTTTTGTCGGTGGCACAAACCAAATAGTCTGGCTAGTGTCGTTGCGTGATTTTGTTGCGCTTTGAAATCATTGAAAAGTTTGCAGCTCTTTTTCTCGAAACGTACGTCGCTTTTATGTTCATTCAACCGTTATGTGATGCAATCACACGCACCGACTTTGATGTGTGCAGAATTTGCGCACAAACAAAAAGCACAGCACTTTTTTCATCCGAATAAACTGCTGTAGATCACACGGGCCCGAAATTTCCGTTGCGTTTTTTTCAACGTTATCATTCCGAAGCTGTCAGCGTCAGACAACAGGTGTAGATAGAAAGTGTGGTTTCAAGATTTTTTCATGGGACTTTTTGTTGAAAAGAATGATTTGCACGTGCACTGTTGTCACGGTTCTTTGCTTGGTTTCATTATTCTGAGAACAATCGTTACAGTAATATGCTGTTATCTATCGAAAAGTTGCGTCATTTTACAGGAACACTGTCACTCTTGCTTATCACAACTTTCTGGGTCACAAAACAACACCTACGGTGTTTATGCTTGTTGTTGTTCTTCCCGTTTATTTTTCATTCCTGTTCAAAACGTTATACACGTTAAAATTGAGAAATCGATTTTTGTTGATCCGATAGTGACGAATTGAGAACATGGGCTTTCGGGATGCTTATTAGCCGCAGCTCTTTTCTCCCGTAGCCACTGGAGTTTGGTCCCTTGGTAACCTGGAACCGGTGAGTGCTATTATGCCGGCATCCATTGTCCGCTTCGCTCGCCAATAGGCATGATATGGTGATGAAAACGCGGACCACTCAGATTACAAAGCGTGCATGTTCGTACAATCGTGCCACCCACTCAGAAATATTGATTTGCTTCTAGCACGCGTATAAAACTGCGTAAGGTACAGCTCATGCCTTGTGTGCTTGATATCGACACGCAATATAAATTTGAAAAGATTGTCGATAATTTCGATAAACACTTTTCTAGCAGAGGCAACCTTGCTGAATTTAGCAAGTGGAAAAAAACTCCATGCTCATTTGAGCCAGCCCTGATCAGCTCTGGGACACATCCATGGTTACAGTGGTTACCACGCCGCGAACCAGTTTTTTTCTGCAACTAATGCCATCGAAGGTTGAAAACCTCAGTCCATCACGTAGTACGGTGTCTGCAAACTGAGTTCTGGAATCTGATTTCTCCACAGTTTTGTTGATCGTGGAAAATTGATTGAGAACTGTATAAAAGAGAAAAAGAATAATCAGACACTCGACATTAATGATCAGAAACGTCCGCAACGAGATCGTTTTGAGACCCATTTTTTCCCGGATCGATCGTTTGTAGGCATGCCGAGAGTTTCGGTATTTTTGTGGCTCTTTGTGAGTCATCACAGATCGGTTGTTGTCGTTAGTTCCAGATCCAGGTTTGCTGGTCTCTATTTCATGTCATTATTGTTCAGATCCATTCCAGGTTTGCTGGTGTTTTCATCACCGGCTAACTTTCACTCATTTTTGTCACAACGGAAGCTTCACTAATGTGATGGATCTATTCTTATGGTTGAAACGGAAGCACATGGCTGTGTCGTATGGCTTCTGTTCGTGTTGTTTTTGACCGCTACACCTACTTTGGACTTTGGACTTTGGCGCTTGAAGTATTCTTCAGGCATTTCAGAAAAAAACTGAGAGTGTCTGGTTGGGTTGTGCAAGAGCGACCGTGGGTGCATTGATTATTTCACATGCTTTAGCATTGGAGCACATGAAGCATTGTGCTAGATCAGAAGCAGCAGCACAATTCTGTGGAACTGCAGAATGTTTCCTTCGTTTTCTGACGATGAAGTTTTTTTGTGTGTAAATTGGCTCTTTTAGGACAAATTTTTAGCCACGTTCAGCCAACAGGTTCTGTCTGTTATGTTTCGCCGTTCCGTGAATGGCCATTTTTCACTTTCAACGGAAAAACAGATGATGCTTCGAACGAATTCACCTATTATCGACTCTCTTGTGCTCTCAAGCGCAGAAAATTGAAACTGAAGGTCATTTTGCAATTTCCGCTCAGCCAATATATTTTTTGTTCGAAAAGCTAAAAGACTGCGCTGCCACTGAATCCAGTTCAAAGCAACCGAACATTTCAACGCACTCGGTAAATTCAGCAGCACTGTTTGTTGTCTGTGATCTCCTGTTTGTCTGTTTGAAATTGAAATGACGTGTCATTCTGAAGTCTCTAGGGATCGCTGAGTGTTGTTTTTCTGGTGTTCTTTCTGTTGTTCACAGTTTTGATGGATCACTTTCAAAAACTGGACCTGGCAGAGAGACAATGTGTGTGGCTTAGTCAGGTGCTGCGCTGTTCACCCGTGCCAACATCTGCTTGGCTAATATTCAGATTTTCCGTCTTCAGAAAACGTAATTTTTGTTGAAATTGAAAACGATCGTTTTCCGGATTATACAGATGAAAACGTTTATTTTGAAACACAGGTTGCGGTGCTGCAGCCGATATCTGGGGGTCAACCAAAAAAAAGATTAAAATTGAAAAAAACAACATAATAACTGATGATTATTGACAAAAAATACAAAAAATTGACGAAATTTGATCGGTTGGCCGAATAAAACGCGCGGCTCAAGGCAGCTTTGGTGCTAGGCGGCGGATCAGCAATCTCACCACGCTATTGTAACGCGATTCTAGAATCTAAAATATAGGGGAAACCGTTTCCGAACAGCAAACAACCTCTCTGACGCCGGTGATTCAACTGCAATTGATTGATTGATTGATTGCACAATAAATTCCGGTGGTGGTGGTGTTCGATCGCTTGCACCCCAGAGCGCCGCTTCCGGGCTTCCGTTCACCCGGCCCCGCACAGTTTACCTCAACGCTCACACATTCTCGCATCATGTTGCTATCAGCGGCCTCGTGCGCACAGCGACCGTCGTCCTGTTGTCTCCGGGGCGTCTTCTTCGGCAAGCAGCGGTTCTGCTCGTTACGGACGAACAACAGCGGCGCCTCGCTGCTACTGCTGCCGCTGGCGCGTTTCTACGCGTCCGCGCGCGCAAGGCAACGGATACACCCGACGACGCCGCACGCACGCGCGCAGACGCAGCAGCACACGGCGACGACGACGCAACGCAAGACGGTTGGTTGCTGCGTTGTTTTGCGCTGGGCTCTGCCGGTACACTTGTGGGTCATGTAGAACGGGTACGTGGATTCGGCCACTCGCGACCCCATTTATGCCACCCGTTCTTACAATGGTGTTCCTAGTCTCACGTGACCGAGGGTGGTGGCTGCGCGGCTTGTGGGGTTTAGCCGTAGCCGTTTATATACCAGTGTTTGGTGCCTCTGTTGCAATCATGCTTTGTTGATGAAACATAGAACAAAATGCTGAAAGCTGCGTATGGTTTCGTTGATTGCAGACGTTTAGTTTTATCCACTTGAGTGGACTGTGCGCATGTGGTGAGCTCGTAGCTCGTTCATGCCACTCCAGTCCAGTGGCATTGTCGATTCTCGCACCTGTACAGTCCATCTGGAAAATATATGCAACATGACGCAATGACCAACCAATCAGCGCTGAGAAGTGCTCATGGCCAACCAATCAGCGCTGAGAATTGCTCATGCGCTGAGAATCGCTATATGACCAACCAATCAGCTATTTGGGTATATTAGCGAAATAGAAAGCAGTCACCTCTGAACGTTGTTTGCGAACAACACCCATTCTATTCCATTCCATTCCATTCCATTCCATTTTATTTCGCGAAAAAGCAGGAAATTCCGATAAAACTGTATGAACATTGAACAGCATGCAGTTCGGAGTTCGGACATCCACTGCACAGCATTCCCAACTCCGTGCCACCTGGTGTGTTCCCGTTCCACAGCATTCCCAACTCCGTGCCACCTGGTGTGTTCCCGTTCCACAGCATTCCCAACTCCGTGCCACCTGGTGTGTTTCCGTTCCACAGCATTCCACACTCAATGTCACCTGGTGTGTTCCCGTTCGCTTCAGGCGCAACAGCGCGCGTGTCCGTTCGGCCTGCTGCTGGACGTCGACGGCGTCATCCAACGAGGCTCCGACACGCTGCCGGGCGCCTTGGACGCGTTCAACTTCATCACGGACTCCAACGGACGGTTCCTGGTGCCGACGGTGTTTGTGACGAATGCTGGCAACCAGCTGCGTGCGCAGAAAGCGCAGTCGCTCAGCGAACGACTCAGGATACCGGTAAGGTGGCCCCGTCGATGGTGTGATTCTGTTTTTTTTTGGTTTGTCTGGACAGTCGAACGCTAAATTATAGGGAATCCGCTGATTGGTTGGTGATCACGTCTGATGCACGCGTTCTGTGGAGGCGGTGGTCTGTCCTGCACAGAATGCAAGCATGCACGTGCATCACCAACCAATCAGCTGATTGTCTGTAATTTAGCGTTCGACTGTAGTCGCCAAACAAACACACTGGCATAGGGATTTGTGATGTGCTTTCGTGGCTGCTGGTGTGTTTGCATAGCTGTGTGCAGCGTCAGACAAAAAAAAAACGGGTGTTGGAGAAAAAATGTGCTGGTGCTGCACCCAGTCTCTCCAATCTCAACAGCACTCTGAAATCAATCGGCTGCTTCAGCAAGTCAGCCAATCAGCGAGTGTCCAATGTAATGCGGTGTTGTTGTTTTTCCTGTCAGGTAGCCACGAATCAAGTGGTGATGTCGCACAGCCCGCTCGGCATGTTCCGTCAGTTCCATGATCGACACGTTTTAGCTGTCGGCCAGGGACCAATCATGGAGATCGCCACGCAGTACGTGCGGCTTTTACACGGTTTTCGCAGAATTTGGCACCATTTCACAAGACGGTTTTTAGTAGAGCGCTAAAACTACTGTTTTACGGAGTACGGTACCCATTGTTTTCGGTCTCGACGCGATTTTTTTACGGCAAGCGTTTGTTCCCGATCGTCAAGAGAGAATTTCAGGCCGATTGTTTTGACTTTCGTTTTTATTTGATTCTCCTTACCGATCCCGAAAGTTGAAACAAGATCGTTGCGGGACCCAATACGGTTTTATAGTGCGGGGCCACTATTTCGCGATTTTGCTCTGTTCAAAGACCGCTGTTTTCTATTCAATCGATTGATCGCGGTTTGACCATACTCATTTTTTTGTTGCCTTTTCTTGCAGACTTGGCTTCACGCAAGTAACGACCCTCGAGAATCTTCGTACGCTCTTTCCACATCTGGACTGTACCGAGTACAAACGGAGAACGCACGTGGTGAGGCGATTTGTTCTTAACATTTCCTTGAAATTCAAGTTTCACGAGTTTTTCGAATTTTCTGTTATGGCAATTCGTCCACTGGACTTCCTCTATTCTGATATTTACTGTCTTAAACAATGTCAAGCAATGTCCTTTTCCATTTCAGCCCTACGCCGGCATATGCGATTCGTTTCGGCCAATTGAAGGTGCGTCAAAACGAGACAGTCTGTTTATTTTTTATCGATTTTTTTCACTGATTCGTCCATTGCCAATTGAATATGAAAATCGTGCAGATTCAGTGTTTATTTCCCTCTCTTACCATTCTAATCGCCTTTACCATGGAAAGTGTTGTCAGCTTAGGTTGTTGTTGTTGTTGAAGCATTATTACGACAAGGTGTCGCACCAGTTTTGCCATTTTTACGTCAGACCAGGCTGCACGTGTGTCGACGTGTGTGACCACGTTCAGAGCACGAAGGCTGGTTCTAGGCGTGGATAACTGCGTCTCTAGTTCTCTCATGAACTGCTCAGTGGGATTCAGAAGCATTGCGCCAGCGTCCGCGCGAGTCTTCGTATTCGGAAGGTGGTCGAAAAATTTGGTTGCAGACGCGCCTGGCGCCACGCCTTTCCGTCAATGAACAACACAACAACACTGTGACCCCGCAATCCTGTTTTAGCAAATAAACTCGCAAAACAACGATCTTGCAGCGGTCGTTCTATTCGGCGAGCCGATCAAATGGGAGGTCGCATTGCAATTGATCCTTGACGTGCTCCTAACAGACGGGAGACCGGGAGATCCGTCGGTGAGACGAGACACGGTTAGCACCCAGCATCTGCCGATTCTCGCGTGCAACACCGACATGCTCTGGATGGCCGACACGGCGCCGCTGCCGAGGTGGGCGGAGCTTGGTTTTTGAAATTGTCGCACGCTGATTGGTCGGTGTTTTCAGTCGTGTTTATTGGCTATGCTGACCAGCATAGGATTTGTGTTTTTTTGAATTGAGGAAATCATTGACGCAACTAAAGCGACATTCATGAATCAGTATTCAGTGACGCGTAACTGTGTTAAAACATAGCTATGTGGTCACTAAATGTGTCTTCATGAATGCCCCTGGAAGATTGTAAATGATTTTCTATATCATCTATAAATCTTCTTCAACTGCTTGACATAGTGCTGTCGAAGGAGTTTAATGTGTCCAGTTTTAAAAAAAACAACGTTGCTAGAACGTATTACTTTTCAAAACATCCCTTTACCACTACTGCCACATCATAGCCTTCTATACACGTTGACATGATACTGTGGTGTCTGACAGATTCTAAAACATCACCCATACACTGCAGAATCGGTCACGGTGCGTTCCTGATGGCGCTCGAGACACTGTACCACAAATTGACGCATCGTCCACTGATCTACACGGCGTTAATTGGCAAACCATCAGAGATCACCTATCACCACGCGGCCTACTGTATCGCGAGAGAGGCGCAACGAATCGGTATACCCCCACCGTCGACGTTGTTTGCTATCGGGTTGGTTTCTGCGATTTTTTTCACTCTTTGAAGTCTTTTACTCTTTGACGTTAATGGCCCATCAACTGAAGCAGTCCAACATTTTTTTTGCTAAAATACCTGCATTTCTTGCTTGTTGGGTTGCAAGAAACGGTCACCTCACGAACCATGAACCAGTTCACATTAAAGCCAGAAACCAGATTCGTCAGCTGAAGAGCCACATTAGTTGACTGAATCAAACTGAACTGAAGACTGTTCAACGAAAAACCCCAAACGCAACGAACGTCAGTTATTTTCAGTGACAACCCCGAATCGGACGTTCTTGGCGCGAACTTGTTCGACCGTGAGCTTCGCAAGAATCGTGAATCGCGACGCCGCATTCGAGATTCGATGCAGGCGCAGTCGAAGCAACAGCAACGCAAACGACTCGTGCATTCCAATCGCGGCGACAACAGTTCGTTTCAAATCTCTCGTCTTTTATTGTAGTCGTGCTTTTTTGCGTCTTTTTCTTTGCACTTATGCACATCATTCAGTCGACGAATTATCAGATATTTGAAACTAGTCTTAACTGAAAAAAGCCGGGTTACTATTGTTTCGAAATGGTGTTGCCGTTTGCAATAGTGAGTCGATTTAGGCCACTGGTCCATTACGGCCTCGCAACGTGCATCGAGTTGGCCAACCAACAAAAACGACATGTTTTCGCTGAAACTCACGGTTATGCAAAGCGAACACCAGGAATCTTAAGCGGCATTCATGAAGCAGTAGTTAGTGACGCGTGGCCGTGAATAAAACATAGCAATGTGCTCACTAAATCTGTCTTCATGAATGGATCTTAATGTTGGAACAAGTGCTCTATTCAGCGACGATCAGCACATCGCGCACTAGAATTTTGCCATAATTCAGTTTTGAAAATTCCAATTCCCCGCACATTTCTTTCGCAGACGACCGCTCGCCCCCCAACGAGCATCCGTTGCTGGACGCAGACTATCCGAGCGGCGACAACACCGCGCCTCACTCGAACTCGTGGGACGGCGTGTACGGCGTTGAACGCTGCTACTCGGTGCTCGTCGGCACTGGCGTCTATGAGGCTGGCTGCATGATGAACAACAGCATGGTCACCGGTATTATTGAACAGCAACAGATGTGCGTTAGGGGTGGAGGCGTTTCAGTGCGGCTTGTCACGCCACTAGAGGCGCGTCTCGTGATTTGTCTTGTCCGGAGAGAGATTGTTTCGCCTGTCTCGTCTCGTCACAGAAAGGGTCGTCAACGTCGTCAAGTTTTCCATTCCATTCCATTTTATTTCGCGAAAAAGCAGCAAACTCCGATAACACTGTATGAACAAGGCTTGCGAACGGTGGTCCTCGGTGTCATGCGTCTCGTCTCGTGGCAACCCCGCTGGTTTTATTTTTCGGGGGGGGGGGCAATGCGCCACAGCTTCATCAAGACAAACAGGGCTCGGAAATTAGCACAGATTAGCAAACCTTTTGTAAAGTCCTTATCTGAAAACCATGCTCGAGTTTTAACAGTTCAACTGTGCCCAGTTTCTAGGTCTTCGGTGCCTGTGTGTTTGCTTGAAAGTTTCAAGCAAACACACAGGCACCAAACACCTATAGATATTACGATTGAGGCAGCGCAGCGCAACATGGCTGCAACAGTCAACATTGTTAGGTTGCACATCGCTCATGCACAAAATTCGAACGGGTCTTCAGACAAGGATTTTACGCCACAGTAGTTCGCTGAACTCATTTCAGTCGTTTTTGCCCAATTTTTACCCATGTCGTTTTACCCTATTTTCCAGGTATAATGTGGCCGAACTCCGTCAGCCGCACATTTACGAGCGCGACGTTTATGCAGCCATCAGGCTCGCCTGCGTTCGGGAACGATGGTCCCCGAACGGGGATCACCCGCTCAGCGGGAAACAGACGGCTAATCTGCGACGCCTCGAGCTTGATGACCCCTGCTGACCCCCTTGCGTCTAAGTTATGAAACTTGATTTGACAAACCCACCACTAGCATTTTGGTCATTATTAGGCACCTTTTTGATTTGGTTTTGGTGTTGGATATTTTTTGCAAATATTGTGACAAAATTCAGACTGTGTTTACTAACATGGTAGACCCCCTTGCGAGCTGATCCAGCATAACATGGGCGACTGTAGTTAAGTTGCACCTGCACGATCCATTTAGTGACATGCGCTTTCATGGTCTCTACGCGCGAATTTCAATTGCTTTTTTGAATGTATTGTACCAATATTTTGCTACCACTCCTCTCAATTCGGCCGTATTTCTGTTAGCTTTGTTCTTGAGCTTATCTCTCTTCCTGCGGTCAGTGCTGTAAAAAGTGTGTTGTATTAAGTCCGAAAATTAGGCAGATTTAACGGGGAATTTTTTCAGGAATACCATTTTAAATTTAATATAAAAACTCGGCCAGCGAAGAACTTTAGCTTTAACGATTCTTTCAAAACTTTTTCAATCCTGTCACAAATTTCAAACTTTTCGGACACTACTCACGTTTTATGGAACTGCCTCCGATCACTGGCATTTTTCAACCTTGCTCTTTCTGCTAGATTCAGTTTCCTGTTATGATTTTCAGTGGAAGACAAATGTCATGTATCCCTAATTTACAATGTGCGAATGACTGAACTGATATTTGTTTTTGGTGTATTTATGTATCGTTATTCAATTGATTGAAGCAGCAGTTTCTGTGTATCTCATGGTTATCTCTGTGTCCAGTAATGTTTTCGGTGGGCCAAAAAACACGCAGATTTTGTCTGAAAACTGGTTTTGTCTACTGTGTTCTATCAGAAAAACGGATTTTTTCAAAGAACGTTTCATACTTTGTTTGTAAAGCTGACATTATTTGAATGCAATTTCGATATGACACGTTGCTGGGTGATTGGATTTCAGTTTTTTTGAACCGGATTTTTTTACCACTGCACTGAATGACTGACCCCGGTGTCTGGAGCTGTGTTGTGAAATGCTAACAATATTGGAATATTGAATTTTTTTCTTGCAATGATTTGATTTGTTGTTGTTTGAGCGTTGAATTTGTATCCGCTGCTCTTTTGGGCAGCAGCAGTTTTTAAATTGTTTTTTTGGATCAAGTTTTTGTTTGTGAATTCATTCGCTTGCGTTTGGTTCAAACACTCTTGTGTCTGTCAAGAAGCATACCCGAGCGTTATGTACAGTTTTGCGTGAGTTTACGGTTATTATTTTTTGTATGTGCAACAAAACTTTGGAGAATATAACAGAACCGAATAAAACGGGTACATCAAAATGTTATTATTTTTTTCAAAAGTGAGTTTCTGATTGTAGCTCACAACCTCTGAAGTTCTACAATAAATATCGCGGCTTCGGAGGTGTCCATGTTGATAATTTCGAAGAAGTGAAAAAAACCGCGCTACCATACAAATTGTAATCTTCGCGATTCACAGCAATTCTTTGTTGTTGACCGAATGTACGTCTGCTTGTGTATGATATTATTGACAAACTTTTGGAATGTCATTGAATTATACGTGCCATTCAGTTGATTTGTGGCGTCTGAATTGAAAAAGTGATTGAACCAAGTAAAGATAAACCGTTTTATCTACGAACAGGCGGGCAACTGACACGAATAATCACAACGAACTACGAGTCGGTTGATAAGAATGTATATTCTGAAATCCGAGTTGAAAAATGATAATATCGTAACAACATCACATCCGCTAACGGCAAACAAATTTGTATGTTGTCTTCAAACCTGCCAGATTTTGCAGAATATACAGCACACAATGGCAACAGTAAATTTAAAAAAAGAAGGCATCAGGTTTGCCGGGCTAAAACCTCATTTTTGGCTAAAATTGTCATCTTTCCAACCGGATCCGGTTATTTTTCTCCCGGGCTCTGTTCTGCCACAAAGATGACAAGTTTCAAAAAACGTGCGCTACTTTATTTACCACTGTTATTTCAAAAAACATGCAACACAACAAGTGAAGTTACCGAAAATCTTGCAAAAGGAAAAGGAACGAAAAGCAACACTTTCAGGATACATTATGCGAATCGAGTCACCGAATCGTGTGCCACCAGGTTCGTCCGTCCGTGTCCGTCCGTCCCATCACGTCTGCGGCAGTGCAGCGTCCAACGTGCCGTTGTCCCTCTGGAACTGCTGCCAGCTGGTGCTGGTGTCTTTCTTCTTCAGCTGCATCATGATAAAACTGTAGTCGCGACCACTTGGCTGTTTCACCTGGCACAGAAAAAAACAATGAATAATGAATGGCAGACTGGGTTTTGTACTAAAAGTGACACAGGATCAGTCAATAATTTGTTAGTTAGCGCAAAACGTTCTGCGTGTTCCTTTTTCGTCCACATCATTCCAGAATAGTGGTGGTATCAGTGATATGTCAACCTTGAATGAGAGACGAAATTGCAGCCGAACAGAAACTTCGTCAAGAAGACTTTCTGAATCAACCACGAAAACTCATGCTGACGCCACGGCACGTGAAAGGGACGACAGGAAATTACGCGCGCTGATTGGCGGTCGATCGCATTGAAACAGCCAATCACTGATTGGCACTTGATTTCTAGTATGCTGATTGCCTCCATTGATTGAGCTCGTTGGACCAGTCAGTGAGCAAAATTCAAACACAGCAAATCAGCTGTCTCTGAACTATAATTTCGGGTTTCGACTGCAGAAAGCAACAAACACCAAAACGGAATTCAAACGAACGTCGAAACTGCAGTGCTCCGGAACAACGTCAGACGGAAATCGATGAATGTGCACGTGGAATCGCTCCCAACCGGGCGGCAGTTCATCTTTGATCGGCTCAGGCTTGCCCTCCGAACTGCAGCCGGCTGCGGATGGGTCAACGGGGGTCGGGTCGGCACCGGCGTCTGAGCGACCTGAATTTTAAGGGGTTTCATGAGTTGTTGTTGTTGGTTGTTGGGCATTTTAGGCGATGTTTTTAGCCAGGGCTAACCCAGAAAAGCGTACAGAACACCGTCGAGTAGGGCGCCCATCGAGTTTTCTCTGTCATTAAGTGCCTATACACCCCTCGGCGGGGCTCAATCCCCCGAACGCACAGACAATAGTTTTTATTGATTTTATTTGAGTCTTTTATTGAAATTGTTTTGAAAACGTTAATCAATTGTCTGATTTTTTTCATATTGACCTTAGTTCGGTCAGACACGTCCGAAAAAAACACATTACGTTGTTTTCGTTTGTGCTTCCGAGCGAGCTTTCTGTCGGTTTTGACGTCCAACGCTGCTTTGAACGTGCTTGCTGTGAGCTGCCAATGGCGCACACGACCGTTCGACACCAGACACTCCGGAGTGTCTGAAAACATTGCAGTGCGTGCACACTGCTCTTTTAGCATCAGCAAAATCCTTGTCTGAATTCCGTGCCGTGGCACTCGATTATTTTTTATGCCACACTGATGTTGCACAGTCGCAGACAAACCACATGCGCTGTCGCACACAGCAAGTGTGCGCTATGTGCCTGTGTGTTTGTGTGTGACTGTGTCATCGAACAGGAAATACAGAAAAAATATGCTTAACAGTTTTACAATGAAAATCAACCAATCTTAATAAATGAATGATAAACCTGGTTTGCCCAATTTGTGGTACCATCGAGAAACGGCCGAGTTCGGTTTCAGCCCATAGACTTTCAGGCACAACTCAACGGACGTTCCGTGTTCGGAGGGCACCGAAACGCTGATATCTGCAAGATTCGAAGTTTTTTTTGGAGCGAAACCAAACAAAAATCACAACAAAAACTGAAACTTTTTCTTACACACTTTCAATTGACGCGTTACTGCTTGCTGAATCACTCCTTGTGCTGTCCCGATCAACGTCTTTTTCATAGTCACGCTTTTCATCGTCCATTTTCAATTTGAATTCGAAATTATTGTCTGAAATGTTGCATGTTTCACCTGACACAACACCAAACAATGGGAAGGAATGGTGTAAAACAGTCCAGAATAGCAAACCAACCAGATTCAAGAATCTTTCAGATTTTCACGACTGAAACATCGAATTTAGCATGAAAATGCGTGCGCTCATGTGGCTGGCGCTGGCTGAACTGCTTGAAATGTGCGCAAAAACGACTGCATATGTTGACATTGACGCAGAAGTTCAGCATTGAAATGCAGTGAGATGATATTGATTCAAAACACACAACCACGCGAAGCATTTTGACTGAACTGAAACGAAAAAAAGCACACACACACCGAACTAAACACTCGCGCAAGCTTCTTGGTCTGGGCACTTCTTTTTTTCTGGGGTGGTTACTGAAATTCGTTGTTTGCAATTTGGCCTAATCATGCGGATGCGCGAGCGAGCGCCAGCGAGCGGACAGCGCATCACGCATAATATGAGCCGTTATCCCCTCGCGCGCTTTTTTCAAATTTGCTCGCTGCGTCCAGCGAGCATAGTATAAGCTACAAACCTGCTTCTGTGCACACGAAACGAACACCCAAAGTTGTGCTTGGAGCCGCGAAAAAATTTTTATCGGACAACTTTTCATACGCTGTAGACCAGTACCGTGGGCGGGGGGGGGGTGGGGGGGGTACGCCCCCCCCCAGAGCACCCGAGACCGTCGGGTGGGGGGGTGGGGGGGCACCGTCCCACCCCCCCCCCCCTAAAACCGGGCACCCCCCCCATCGTACCCCCCCCCTCGAAAATTGGGCCGACACCCCCCCCACCCCCCCCATGAAATTTTGTCTGGCGGACACCCCCCCCCCCCCAAAATTTTCTGCACACCCTAAATTTTTTTTCGAAAATCATGATTTTTTGTCTATAAAGTCCATAATATAAGCTGAATATATGATAACTTGACCATCTTCATTGTTATTTCAAAGATTTTGCAGCAAAATTTAGCGTTTTTCCTTTCAAATTTGAGCGAAAAAAATTCATGGGGGGGTGGGGGGGGTGGACCCCCCCCACAGAAAATTTTGAAAAAATGCACCCCCCCCCGGGGGCCCCCCGGGGGGGGTCCCCCGGTACCATAGGTTGGACCCCCCCCCCTCACTTTTTGGTCGGCACCCCCCCCACGGTACCATACCCCCCCCCCTCGAAAATTTTTTTGGGCCCACGGTACTGCTGTAGACACGAAAAACCTATTCTGAAATTTATGTTACTTATTTTTGTTTCTATTTTTTTTTTCTGGTATGTAATCATATGTGTTCGCCCTTTCAATTTTTACCTGGGACACTTTCACAGTCAAACAAAAATGTTTCCTGGGGTAATTTCACCTGGAGATTTTGAAAATTGGGTTAATTTTTTGCCCTGACCCACTTTTT
>JASANC010005663.1:0-45746 GCA_030248135.1 Theristus sp. LFF4_11 | reverse complement strand
GCCCGTGCGAGCCATGAAAATCAAAATTTCTGTGCATTGCAGACGAAAGCAACGATCCTCCAAGTGAAACAGGAGCGTATGCGTGTCGCGCAGACGCAGTACAGACGCCTGCAGGACGCGTTGGAGAGGGCCAACCATCGGCTGGACGCGAGCAACGCTGATCAACCGACGACGCCCGAAGTTCACCTGCCCTCCTCATCAGCGTCGGCCGCACAGCGCGCTGCTTCACGCTCGACTGGTGGGTTTTAGTTTGTTGGTTTTTTGTTTTCAGCAGCAAATGTAACAACCAAAATATAGCCGGTTGATTGGTTCGTTGCGTCTCGTTTTGATGAACATCGGCTTTTCGGACCCGTTTCGAACAACTTTGTATTTTTTCTTCTAGCGTGCCAGTGTGTTTTTTGTGTGTCGTTGTGCAACATCGCAGATGAAACGTGTGTGGAAACTAAAATCATGACATTTTTGCATACGCTCTCCTTGCCCGTTTTGAATCAATAATTTACGCAGTTTGGCACAACAATTTTGTTTGTTTCTAGTGTCCGCAGCGTCCAGTCTGACGTCAGTTAGTACAACCAATCGACAAGACCCGGAATTATTACGGGCTGAGATTCAGTTGGCACGGAAACGCCTGAACGAACTGGAGTCTGAGACGAGCTTGTTGCAAAAGGACCTGCACTACAGTAAAAAAGGAGCGGACACGATTTCACAGTTGGTATTCTTCGGTGTTGGGGGAATTCAAATATGGCATGGATTGATAATGTTGGTTTTGTGACTGCTTTTCAGTTTTTTTGTGATTTTTGAATGAAAGTCACTGCATGAGGACTGCGTGATTTTCGTCCAAACGATTCAAATGGGCGCGCCAATATTTGAACTCTGTGTTTTTATTCAACAAATCAGTTGACTCTGCATCCGAATTTTCACTGACGCACAGCAGCAGTTTTATTTTTTCGACGTAATCTTTAAAAAACAAATGGAACTGAACGGAGACCTTTCGTTTCTTTCTTTTTGAATCGCCGCGAATCGGCACATACTGTCGCCACATACTGTCGCCATTCTTGAATTTTTTTTCGCACAAAATCTGATCCTGAACGCAGATTATTTCGCCATTCTCATCTTCCAGACTCGAGAGTCGCCTGAGCACTAAAACGGCGCAGCAGTACAGCTCGGGTGAACTGCGTCAGTTGACGGACGAACTGCACAGTGTGCAGCACGAGCTCGAGCGGGGCGAATTGGAGAAACGCGATCTGCTGCAATCGCTGATGCACAACAACCAGAGTGAAAAGAGCGCCGCCCATGCCGCGCAAACTGATGGCTCGAGTGAACTGCTGCATCTGGAGGACGCCGAAGACTTGTTTCCACTCGCCGATGCCCTGGGCAGAGGACCGGAGGTGCGGAATTGTCGTTGTTCGGTGAAAATTGGTTGTTTGTTGCGAAAGTTATGATTGAATTTTTTTCACGGTTCTTTCAGTTGTTTATGAGGTTGTGGAATTCGCATCTGATGTATCATGTTTCAAATGTAACCAACCAACCAACGAACCAGTTGATTACGTTTTCCAATAACTGTGTTTCTAACTAAGTCAGACGATTTGTAAGTATTTTCCTTCAGTGAACGGACACACACATAAAAATATCCAACCAAGCACGCTGGAAAAAAAACAAGCGATCCTATCAAATTCAAACATCAAGACAAACTAGCCGATGCAGTTGTAACTCATCGAATCCAAATTACTTTCATGTTTATCCAAAATATTTTTTTTCCCCTAAATCACCAGGTTTTTTCCGCATCAGGTCGCCAAAGAGAACCGAATCGTGCAAATCGCCTATCTGCGTCTTCAGTTGTGCGATGCGACCAGTAGACTTGACCAGTTGAAACATCAGCTCGCGGCGGTGCTCTCGCAAATGCACCCGGAACAGTTTGCGCTCGACAAACAACAGTGAGTGCGAAATTGTTTATGCTTTGAGGAATTCTCGTTTGCTTATTCTGTGGGTTGCTGTTTTTGTGGTGTTCCCCCCTGACAATCAGATCGCTTCAAACTTCCAACAACCTGCAGACTAGCGCTACTCTGGGAGAAAGAGCAGTTGTTGCGCGAGTTGAAGTCGCTGAAGCTCGACTCGATGGCCGCCGACGAACGCCGGATGGTGGCGGAGAAGATGCGCGCGCTGGAGGCGGCGTTGCTCGGCGAACTGAACATCGATCACTCGCAGATGGAGCAACGGCTGCGTCTGCACGAGCGGCACGCGCAACTGATGCATGCGCTCGGCGAGGCAGCCACCCAGGTGAGGGGGAGGGGTGGTCGGAGGGGTGCGTTGTCGTGAACTGAAAGCTACGAAATGAAGTGCTTTTGAGTTGACCGAACTTTAGTGAGTGAGTGACTACTGGGCTGGTGGATCAGTGTATCCTGCCCCGCCTGCGCAGTGTCTGAGTAGAGAGATGGCGAAATGTTTGAATAATGCATCTGAAAAAGTGCCGGCCTGAACAGTGGTGCACTCTGTTTACAAACACCACACCACAATGTTGCACCGTCGGAGACGAGCACACAGTCTGCGCACCGCACACGCCATAATACGGCAGTGCCACGTGTCGTAGGTGTATGATCTTTTATTTTAGTCGCGAGACTCAATGCGCGCATAGATAAGCAAACAGTTTCATGACGCGGGAATTCGAAAATTGGCAAAGTGATCCGAGTCCCCTGAACAGGGCCGAGTCACTTAGGCTATTTTGAATTGGTACATAAACACTGACACCAGCTTCCTTGTCACGTCTGCACACGCATTGTGACGCAGAACCTAAAAGTTGACAATACGAGTGTTTGCGACTGTGCAGCACTGCTGTGTCTCGCAGAGTGCGCCGTGTTCAGCCGGCCACTACAAATCCAATGCATCCCGACCGTTTTGCCCGCCACGCAGATGGCCGACCTGCGCGGTCAACTGCAGACGCTGTCGGCCAGCACGCTGTGCTCGACGTCCTCGATGTCGTCCTCAGTGAGCTCCGTCGCGTCCACCACGAATTCACCGCAGTGCGGCGCGATGCTGCTGCCGCCGCCGTCCTACAACGCGGCTGTAACGGGACATTCGTTGGTCGGCGTCGATGGTGCCACCGTGCCGCCGTTTGGTCTCGCAGAACTGAAACAGCGGTCGGTTTTTTGGTGTTGCTTAGGAAGGAGTATTTCATTTGGTGCATTTTCATTGAGTGCAAAAATCAACTAGAGTAGAGTAATTCCATGATAGCACAAAAAACCTATATCAGCAGACAATAATGACAAAACTGGTGGATTTTTTGCGTATTTTTGGTTTTGTTTTGAAGTACAGTGGTCTGTATCGTCAAAATCGAACGACTGATTGAGTCTGAGTTGAAGTCTGGCAAATTCTCTCTTCACCAAGAACTGTCTCATCGATTTCCAGAGTTGAGGAGCTCGTGCACCAGCAACCGAGCACCTTCGACTCTCCATCAAGCTCGCCAATCAACAGCCAACCGCAGCCAATCAGCAGCACATCAACGCCGCCCAATCAGCCACATCACCCAATTCAAACGACGCAATCAGCGAACCGTCCACCCGTAACGGCGTCCAGCTCAGTCCAATCGGACACCACCGCTGTCAGCGACGAATCATTGGCCGGCGACTCCGGCGTTTACATAGACACGACGAAACATCAGCCGAACTACCATCGGCAGCGTTCGAACGCGCCGGCGGGCAACGTGGCGACAGCTGCAGCTGATGTTTCACATATTAGTAATAACAATGCCAATAGTCGACATCTGCAGACGCCGCAGGTCTCCATCGGATTGGCGTTCTTGTTTGAGGGTGAGTGGTGGAGTTTCTGTTTTTTGGAATTGCAAAGCCGCTGATAGACTGAAGAACTCTCCACTGTGTCTCTGAATGGCTACTAAAATCAATCCGCATTGCGTTGCATTCAGACGTTCAGAAGTCTGAGATTCGTCTTGGTCGTTGTTGATCTGTGCGATTATGGTGCAGCCAGTCAGCAAGGGAAGCAAATCAATAAAAATAGCCGGCGGTCTTCACCGCAAAACACTTCTCGATTCTTGCCACCTCCAAAGCACGCAGCACACAACCGCCTGCGCGCGCAACGCCACTGTTTTTTTACTGCACTTGCAGAGCACAGTCTCTGCGTGACGGTCGAGCGTGCGCGCAATCTGACGCAGCTGACCGGCACGGAGTCGGCGACTGGCGTGGCGGTGCAGGCGATTCTGCTGCCAATTGTCGACGGCGACTACGTCAGCAGTCACCACATGATCACCCGTTGCGTCACCGAGCAGCCGCTCGATCGACCGTCGTTCAAGCAGTGCTTCCTCGTGCCGATGGCCTATCAGCAGGTGCAGAGCAAGGTGTTGCAACTGTGAGTTGTCGGCGGTGGGGTGGGGCGGTTTTGTTGGATTTTGCGGGGTGGTTGGTGTGTCGATGGGTACGATTGAAGATGGGCTGATTGGTGGTCTGTGAGAAAGAACAGGCCACTCAGTGCACTGATCATCTCATTTTCTTGTTCTTTTCAACTCGTGTTTTTAGTCTGAGATTGCACACAAGGCCACAAACAAGCACGCAGACAAACATTCGCTGAAAGTGTGTGTTTGCTTGTGTGTCATCAAAATCCACGTGCGAAAACAATGTCACGGTCTTCAATCGGGGACTTTAGTTTACAGCAGCTAGTCGTCCAGTTTAGTTAAAATTAAGCCTTCTTTCAACCTCCAAATCAAGAGAAAAGCAAATCCGTTGTCACCAAACGTTTTTTTCTGTCTGGTTACAGTTACGTGCTGTGCAAGAGCGACGACAATTTACTGCGTCAAGTCGGCCACTCTCAACTGAATTTGGCCGAATTCAACAAAGACATGGTGCGAAGTCAGTGGGTGAACATTCTCGGTTACTCAATGTACCCGAAACCAATCGAGCTCACTGCCAGCCAGAGACAGGTGAATGCAAGTTGTTTTTCATTGTTTTTTTTTCAATTTTTTTTGAAACAGACATTGCTGAATAGATTGGGGGATCAAACAATCTCTTTGTGCGCAGGTGAGATTAGTGAAGAAAGCCATTGAATGCAAATGCATAACTGTGTGTGACTCACAGTCGGAAAACTCCATTTAAGTGTTAGTCGCATAGCTGTGCGACGCTAGTACTAGCGCTAATAGGTAATGAGTTTTCATGTACGCATTTCATGAGTGCACCTCTGGTATCTCTCTAAACCCAAACTTTCCTTTTTTAGCGTAACCTGTGCTTTTGTAGTCTGGGACCGCTTTTTTCCACTTTTTAAACGTTTTCACTTTTTTCAGTTATGCGATGCGCCACCGGCCGACCAATCACCGTCATCGACGAGTTCATCGCGGCATATTTCCGCGCAAAACCTCGCGCATTTCAACGCAGACATCGACCGAAACAATAACGAAAACGAAACGGACTCAACGTCGGGCGATTCCGGATCGGATGACGACGACGACGACGACGATGAGGATGAGGATGAGGATGAAAACGGGAATGGGAATGACAAAAACGAGTACTCAAACTGCACTCACGCGCGAAACCACTCTAACCAACCGCAACAGCAACAGCGGAAACTGAAAACCTCCGACAGTTTCAGTCCCGCAGACGCGTATCGTCTGCTGGAGTGCAATGCCGCGTCAAACCAGAACAACAATCAGCATAACAAGTCCGTCTCGCTGCCATCGGTCGGTGAGAAAAGCGCGCGAGATTCGAATTCAAACCGGCTATTGAGCGCCGCCGCCGCCGGTCAGCGGCAGCAACGAGAGGAGAGCAGTGACGAGTCGACGATTGTCTCGAGCCAGCCGTCGACGCTCACCAGGGATCACGGTGGGTTGTTGTTGTTTTTGTTGTTGTTGTTGTTGTTGTTGTTGTTGTTGTTGTTGTTGTTGTTGTTGGGATTTTAAGCGATGTTTTTAGCCAGGGGCCAGTGCTAACCCAGAGAAGCGTACATAACGCCAATGAGTAGGGCGCCCATCGAGTTTTCTCTGTCAGTAAGTGCCTATACTCCCCTCGGCGGGGCTCGATCCCCCGAGAGCACAGACTGTAGCCAAATGCACTACCACCAGGCCACGAAGGTGACAAGGGAGCTGAAGTGCTGCTGATAAAACTGCATTATTCACAGACCCGAGCATCGTTCGCGACGCGTTTGATTCGTCCGACCACAGCAGCGACATACCCGCTCGGGGCGAATGCGCGGGTCACCACATCCATGATACGCCCGCGCATTACGACGACGCCACTCTGAAACCGGGCGGAGTCACGAGCATTCTCGTTGGCAACACGAACAATGAGGATGACAATGAAGATGACGATAACAACAATAATTCACGACTTGCGGCGGAACAACAACAAAGTGACGATGCAAGTGATTCGAGGGAGAGCGTACGCGCTGAAAACGTCGTACCCGCTGGCGAGTCGAGCGCGCGCGTCGCCGGCGTATCGCCAGCGCGTACCGCGACGGGTAAACTGAATCGCAGCGAATCAGACTCGGCGGTGCCGCAATCGTCGATCAACCTTTCCTCGGTGGTGCCGTTGTGCTATTATCAGAACTATAACGGCAACGAGAAAAGCGTGCCACCGGGCACGGGCACAACGGCAACTGCAACGGGCCAGAGCTACTGCTATTACTCGAACTTTGAGCGCGCCATACCGCCGCGGTTGAGCTTGCGTTGTCGCACGTCGCATAATCGCCCGTCGTCGTCGTCGAATGTGCGCGGCAACGGCAACAGCGCCGGGAGCAGCTCGTCGATCGGGTATTACTATCATCACCATCATCGGCACGCGCACCACAAAACGCCGCAGCTGGTTTTGAGGTAAGTCCTGGTCTGAAGACCAAGGCGTTACATTTGATTAATATGAACACAGTAACGTTGCATAGTCACACGCAAACGCACGGACAGGCGATGCGATGATATCACAGCAGTGTGTGTTGTGTCAGCGTAATGATGGGTTGCCATGTTATTGCCGATAGTCTTTACACTAAACTTTAGTTTAGTTTTTACACTAAATGAAGATTTCCGCAGTGAGCGACTGACGATTGTGTAACAAATGTTTGTTTGAAGGGTTCAATATCAACAGAAAAACAACCTGAAAGTGCCGCACCTTTTCAGAGGTAAAACGCATCGACAAGCATTGAGAAGACGCGATGCGAACAGTCTCGCACAAGGAGCTCTGAATCAGCAGCAGAGAACGCCGGCCGATTTGGAGGTGGACTTGCACGCCGCCAGGTTTATGCTCGCGAAACAGCAAGTCGGTTGTGGTGGGATGACTGGGTTTTCCGAATACATTGTCGACTAAAATTTCAAATTTTGAGCCAAGTTTATATAGTTGAACTTTATTTACACCATCCGATATCGTTGGATTCTCTGCTCAAAAATGTTTGAGTTCCGTTTCACCGCAAACTGCTGGATTGCCCGGTGTGATTCGCACTCGCCACAAAACAACGCATAGTTGTATGAAAATCCAACAATACGCAATGAAAAATGTTTCCCATAATCAACCTCAAACAGAAGTTTTCACGAAACGAATTACAACAAAAAACCGCCCGATCCAGGACGAGCTGAACGAACTGCGTGACTTGTTGTCGTCGACCGCTGCTGCTCCGGTGGTGCAGTCTGCTAAACCGGTGGACTCGTCAACGGAGCCACCCGTACGGACGGCCGCAGTGGCCTCGGAGGACTCGAAAACGAAACGACGTGCCGCGGCGATCATGCAACGCACGCGACGTTGGCTGACGGCGCAACAGGACGCCCAGGCGCACCCGGCGGCCGCTGTGCAGATGCACAAGTTCAGGTGAAGATCGATTGGTTTTGTTTATGTATTAGAAATTATATTTTAGGCACGTCTCCCGCCCCTTCCCCTGTCGGAGACCCCCGACCTCGGAGCATCGAGACGTCGGTGGGTTTTTTTTTCGTGGAAATGGACGGTAATAAACACTTGAAAGAAATAAGTTGCAAAAAAGTGAGAATGAACTTACAGTGCCCGAAGAAGCTGTTTTTGGTTGTTCTTTCTCGTTCAACCATAATCATTATTTTCGCAAGTGTGTCACACAATCAGCATTCGAGATTTTTGAATCGCAGTAGCAAACAGAAAAAAGTGACAGCATTTTTATCGCTCTTTTCAGAAAGAAGCTGAACGTGTTTGTCAATGGTGCGCCAACGTGATTATTAGGGTCAATAGAAGGTGCTGAAATTATTTATAACCGATTTTATTTTTGGTGATTGAATGTCATTTTTTTTAATTTCATTTTCTAGCCTTGGCTTCAACCTTCCACGTGTTTTCCCTTCAAATCAGTGGCCTATAAATATTGTGACACTCAATTTGCACAGAGTTCTATCATGTTATTATTTTGTGATTGATTGTACAGTTTTGCAACAGTTTTCTTTGTTGGTTGCCTTATTATTTTTTTTGAAATATATTTCAAATTGCATTGTTATTTGGGTATTATGTGTCTGCGGCCAATCAGCCATGTCAACTATTTTATCAAAAGTATCTTATTTTGTTCATTTGTTCAGTTTTCTTGTTCATTTCTGGTTCGCCTTATTTATGTTTGTTGATTGGATGCCTTGTATATTGTGTGTAATTCAATACGCGGTTCACAAAAAAGAAAAAACAAAAAACTCCGGGGTCATGTTTTTATTTTGTTGATAATTTTAATCACTGTCAAAGTGCAAAGAAATAATCACATGAAAAACAATAAATTCATTTTTTGCACATAACGCTGAGCACAATTCTGACAAGTAGTACCGTGGGAAACGAAAAAGCGCCAGAAAAATGAAAATTTACATGAAAAATGCAGAAAAGAAGTGGGCAGTGTTTTTTTTTATTTCTTGTCAGGGTATTTTGAACAAAAAAGTACACGCAAAGGCAAAAACCACATGTTTCAAACAAAATCGTCACATATTCACAAACAAAAATATATACCACCGAGCTAAAAGTCAAATCGAAACCTGCGCTTTCCGCCAGCTTTTACGGGAATTTCCAGTCCGCTGATTCCACGGAAATATATAACTCCATAAATCAAGTTCCATCAAAAGTCCGCTCTGACTACAGAAAACGCACACTTCCGACAAAAGACACAGTAATTTCCAAACTAATCAACCCAAAATCCAATCAATATTTGTAGGCCTGCGCGGCAAACGCCTGTGGGTAGTACGCCCCTTGGTAATAGTCGTACTGTGGCCGTGGTATTGACCACTGAGACGCGTACGCAATCGCACTCGGCGTTCCCGTTGTCGTGCTCGCGGCCCGTGCCGACGCGGCCGACGTACCCGCTACGGTGGTCGGGCTGCCGCCGGACGTGCCCGTCGGGGGCATGTAGTACCCGAGACCGTACTTGGACCGTTGGCGTTGTTTTCTGGGCGAGTGTTTTTTTGGGGGGAACAGTTTTTTGGTGAAGATGAAAAATGAATCTGCTGGTTGTTTTTTACGGGCATGGCACAGGTACAATGCAATTCGTTAAGCCGTGTGCGGTTTCATGCCGTCGTTCCTCAGAGGTAAATTTTTGTTACTTGCTCTCACTTTGTCAATTGAGTGAAGTCCAATCAACATCCCTAGAAAGACATCTTCCTTACCTTCTCTTGAGACAGACGGCCAACAAGACGACAATCAATATTAGCCAGATGCCGCACAGCACGGCGGGCACAATAATGACTAGCACTGAAAGTTTTTTTTAATTTTGTGTCATTCAGGAATTTTTAAACTTGGAGTTCAGAAACATGGCACCCTGACCGTGGCAGATCTGAACCACGTCACGTCGACAAAAATCTCAATTTACCCAAAAAACAACAGAAAGTCGCCCACAGTCCAGCCGACTCATTTCACAATCTCCAGTTCATTTTATCCGAAGCAACCTGCACGCACAGTTTTCAAACTTTTGCCCAAGGTTTGTCCAACTTTCACTCAAAAAAAACTCATCATTGAACGTCTATACTTGCCCAAAATTCTACCCAAAAATACCACATTTGCCCAAAATTTTACCCAATTTTTCACCCAACACCAAACTCACTATTCGACGAGTCAGACTGCTCGTAATCGGGCACGCCCCTCGTGCGCCCGGTGATCGCGTGCCGCGAGTTGGCCGGCTGCTCGTTTCTCGCATCGTTCCCGTTCAAATGATTATTCTCATTTCGATTATTGACTCGATTATTGTTTCCAAATAGTTGCTGTTGCTGATTATTATTGTTTCGATTCTGTAGATTTTGATTACTATTACCATTCACATTGCTGGTCGGCTCCGGTTCCGGTTTCGTGAAAATGTTGTTCCGTTGGTCGGTCGGATGGATGATGCGGTTGTTGTCGACGAACGGCGGCGGACGGGTCAACGTTTGGCGGGGCGGTTGCGTCCACGGCGGCGGCGTCTGCACGGCCGGCACCGCGGGCACGGCGGGCTCGCTTGCCGTGACGAACACGACCGCCGGCGGGGGCCGCGTGCGCGTCTCCGGACTCGGCGAGACGATCGTCGTTGGGGCGATCGGGGCGACTGCTTCTGGAATTGTTCGGGTAAAACTGTTTTTTTTTCTTGAAGAGGATAGTTAAGCAGCGGTTATTTTCGGGGCGAGGGGGAGGGGGAAACGTGTATCCGTGTGCATGGATGGATCTTGTTTTAATAAAAAGAAATCAACTTGTACGTGCTATTGTGTTCGTTCTTAGCCCATTGCACATCTCCTAGTCTGAGGCTAATCTTGCCTTAATTAAGGGCACAACGAGTGCATGGTTCATTCGGCCATACTGTACAATGCGACTATCGGGTTTTCAAAAACTGATGAAAGAAAAAGGCGACAAGTGTGAACAAACCCTCACCCGCAATACAAAGGAACCCATCGCCGACGGTGCCATCGTTGCAGACGCAATGACCCTGGCCGGAGTGGTCGAGCAAACACTGACCGTTCTCAGCACAAGGCTGCCCAAAGCGTGTCGTACAGGCATTTTTCACTGAAAATGTGACGCAGTTTGGCTCAGCTTAGCTTAGCAGTTCTGTTAAAGATCACAAACAGTTTTCCAAAAAATACGAAGTTCGTCACAACAAAACCCATATAAATCGCGCATTTACAGTCAAAGTCTAAACTAAGGGCAATCAGCTGGATTGGTTGGTGATCACTGCACTGTGCAAGCATGGCTGTGGAGGCCGAGTCTGTCCTGCACAGAAAGCATGCTTGCACGTGGTCACCAACCAATCAATTAGCTGATTGCCAATAATTTAGAGTTCAACTGTACCGTACAGTACCATTGCATGTGAATCCATTGCCGACGTACTGGTCTCGACACGAACACTGATAGGAGCCAACGGCGTTGATGCAGACGGCGTTCGGGTGACACTGGTGCTCGCCAGTCTCACATTCGTTCACATCTGGAAGCGGCTTGCTTGATGTTTGTGTTGTTTGTGATTTGAATGAACCAGATCAGTCAACAAAAATAATACTGTTGTTGTATTTAGATTTTTGTTGGATTCTACGTTTGGAGTTTCAAAGCAGTTTTCTTTCAATTTAGCACAATGTGCATCGATCATAAAAACATATCAACTAGCTAACTAAGCTTGTTGAAACATTTACAGATCTTCGGGGTTTTTTTATTCTGGTTGGAAAAGCATGACGCTTTCGAGGAAAATAATGAGACAAGAATTTTCACACTCATACACGTCTGGTTCAGATCAGGCCTATAGTCAAATTGTAAAACGATGGCAAACAGCTGATGATTTTGAATTGGACTCCATTAGCATGATTGGTCTTAACCAACTCGATGCAACCAGTCAACACGCCAGAATGCACAATTTGCACAATGGTTTACAGTTTGACTGTACCTTCGAAAAAAACTTTCAATTTCCCTCTTGAACCACCGACCTTGCTGGCAGTTCTCGCCCAGCCACCCGAGGGCGCATCGCTGATTCGCGCAATAGCCGGAGCCGAAATCGCACGGAATGTTGTCGGCGCAGTGACACTGCTGCGCGCAGTTTTGGCCCCACGTTCCCGCCGTGCAGCCTGGTTGTGAGCATTTTTTAGGGTTCAGTTTGTTGTTGTTCGTAGCCCAGACAGGTGGAAAAGCTAGTGACGCAACTTGGCCGATCGAGCGGGCTCGATCGGGTATGGACGCTGTGTAAGAGCTGCGTCGTTGTCCGCTTCGGATTCAGTAGTTTGTTTGAGCGTTCGATTTTACGAAGACTTTCTTTTTCTTCATTTCTAAACTGAATAAATGCATGAACCACAACCACACACAGAGTAAGAAGAGCATCTTGTCGTATTTCTCTTGTTCAGTTGAGGAACTACGGAAACACTGGAATTTCGCCCCACTTGTATAGACGGTGAAACAAAAAAGAACGCAAACGCAGAATTACAAATTAAACAAAGAAAGGAGCGAACCTTGCAAGCAGAACGGCGGTCCCGTCTTGCCGCCCGGACACGGCACCAACTGAGCCTGATCGACCCTGAACATCCAGCGGCCGGGCATGCCGACGTTCGTGTTGCGCTTCAAGAGACGCGCGTCGCTGTCGGAGCCGGGCAGCACCATCGTCGTCGTGTGCTCGCCCGTTAGGACGCCCGCCTTGCAATTGGATTGTTTTATTGTTGGAAATTTGGATTCGCTATGTAGTTTGGGAAAATACGCTTTCGCATTTTTTTGTGGAATTTCGGATTTTTTGCTTTTTTGCAAAAATTTGAAGAGTGACTCGTTGATGCTTTGCTTATTGCAAATGTGGCGCTATTGCTAATCTCATATGCACCACACAACGATTGATTCATTTCGAATGACCCATTCAGCATACCAGATTCCAGGATGTACTACAGGGCGATCAAAAAAATGTCAATAGGAAAACCGAATGGTATTCAGAACTAAAGCCAGATTTGAGTGAAAAAAGTGTTCCACAGAAACGTATAAAAAGACATTCAATACATTTCAAGCATTATAAAATTCAAATTAAGCAAAACGCGCGTTAATTTCCAACTTACCGCGCCATCCTGTGTGCCCATGTCACCGTAAACGTACGTCAGATAGGTCGCATTCTCACCACTAGCTATGATCATCTGATAGGTGCTTGGCTGGAAAGAAAAAGAAAACTTGTGGTCAGATCACAAGATGACGACTCCTCCTCGCCAATTCCTGCAACCTCGCTTTTATCAAGGATCATGAAATTTCCCACAGGTCACCAACAAAGAATCGAATTCATTGATTGTCTATGGAACTCAATTGGTCGGTACGGCCAATCAACTGGTGCGCTGCGCTACGGTCGATTGGTTCACCAAATAATACTTGAAATTCAAGCCACCCAACTTGCAAATAAAACAAATCTCCACTGTCCAATCATTGGTCAGAAAACAATCACTACACGTTTCTCTGGTGCATTTCTACCCGAGCCTGTGTGACACGAGTCACGAGTCTCCATCTTACCGGGTAACTTCTAGTCTGACAACCAGCGTGTCCACCAACAAGAGACATCCTCAAAACACAAAAAAAAACAAATTCCATCAACCAAAAACGCCACCCAAACGCACCGCATTGGCGGCGCCGTGCGGCACCACCTGGTCGAACGTGACGACGACGACGTGGTCGGCGCGGAATGCGTCGTCCTTGAAGTCCTCCTGCACGTTCAGCGTGGCGCGCGTCAGCGTACTGAAGTCTGCAGCGGAAGAGTCCGGTGAGTCTGCGTGCGCGTGAGAAGAGATGGAAGATGATGAGCGGGTTGGAAAAGAAAAACGTGTTAGTGTGTGCGGGAAACACCAATATATGGCATGCAGGGCAGCGCTCAGTACACTGTGGAATAAAAGTCACATCAAGAAGCCAGCTATTAACAGGACGTGAAACGTTTGTTGAAATAGCAAACCATCTTGGTGAGCTTCTTGGTATGACTTTTTTCTTGGTAAAACTGTGGGAAAAGTGTGCCGACTGGTGGAAATTGATTCGGGATTACATTGATAAAAGCTAGAATAGAAGCGTTCCAAAAGAAAACAATATAACAGTTGAATGAAAATCATGTTTTTCTCAACACTAGCGAATGGCTGTCATGCTGGCAAGATAGGGCCAATCAGTCAGGCGGTGTACGGTTCTGTGGTCAAATCAAAATCAAATCACAAGGATCGCAAGAAACGGTGTTTGTGAAAGTCGATACAAGTCAGCATGTGAATTTCTTCAGAAACTTTTTTTCTGAGAAAAAAAACTACCGTATTACCTCTATTAAACCCCCCCCCCAAAATTAAACCCCCCCCAAAATAAACCCCCACCCCCTCGACAAGTTTCCAAATAATCCCCCATGGGGGATTATTGAAACCTGTTTGAAACACATACCCAGCGAATTCAGTGGCTGGTTGCAGTGAAAATGATGAAATTGTGCTACCAAAGGCCCCAAATGGCTGAGTTAATGGTAATTTCATTACAAAAGGCTGTTGTAAAAGGAAATTTCTATGTAGAGTAGAAGTTTCTGCGACTTCCTTCCTGCCATGGAAGGTATTTTTGCCATTTTGCCCACTCCTAAAAATGGTTTCCAAATAAACCCCCCCCCCCCAAAAAAAATAAAGCCCCCCCCCCAAAAAATAAACCCCCACCCCCAGAAGTCGCTGAAGAAATAAACCCCCATGGGGGTTTATTAGAGGTAATACGGTATCACGAGTTCGAGTTTTTAAAGAAAACAACCAGCAATTTACCGATCGGCTGCTTGACGAACACCGAGCCGCCGCGCGTCAAATCCGTTTTCTGGTAAAGTGGCGTGAAGCCGATCATGTCCAGCTGGGCCAACGTGCTCGGTTGATACTGCAGCTGTGGCTTATCGAAGCTGACGATGCCGTTGACCGTGATCTGAGTGCGACAACAAAAAAACTGAAAATTATTTTGGGAAATATGTCGATTGGCCACCTGCTAAACCTGTGGAGAGGGGGGCGCTTGTGGCGCTTATCATAAACTGGAGAAAGAGAGAAAAACGTTTCTGTGGGACGTGCAAAAGCTCAAAACATGCAAAACGATAAACAAAAAAAAACCGAGAAACTCACGAATAGCCGGTCGTACTTCTCGCCGAACACTGTGATCGGCTTCCTCAGCGGCAGTTCGGCGGCCGCGTCCAACTCCGGTGGCATCTGCTGGTCTGTCGATCGATCGAACGGGTACAAAATCGATTCTGCAAAATTTTCAAAAAAGTTTTTCGTTGAAACTGACATCATTAGTTAGTTGTTGGTTTATTGTTTCTCAGTGTGAGGAAGTCATGTTTGCAGAATTAGGTTCAGCCCTATTCTTGAAAATTCGGGTACAAAAATATGTC
The DNA here is from genome assembly GCA_030248135.1 of Theristus sp. LFF4_11. NCBI lineage: Eukaryota > Metazoa > Nematoda > Chromadorea > Monhysterida > Xyalidae > Theristus > Theristus sp. LFF4_11. The sequence continues at coordinate 30,524 of JASANC010005663.1, read as the reverse complement.
AGAGGGTAAATTAAGAGTTGAGCAGAACAGACACTGAAGTTGTACAAATTCGGGAACTGAACACTTGCAATATGCAAACTGTGATGTTGCTTGAGTGATACCGGTGAGCAGCGTGCCAAGTAGCACAAAAATGGACATTTGTGACAAAAGTGCAACACATGAAACTATGGGCAAACCAAGGATCTAAAGAAACGTGCGATTTCTACCCATGTTCCCAAGATAACATTTTACCCAATTACTTTGACCCAAATACTTTACCCAAAGAAATTCACTCATTTCTACACAAAACCTAAAAATTAACTAGTTGAATCACAGCAGCTTTGTCTCAAAGTTACCCAAATGAGTTTACCCAATTTTTGCCCATTTATTGTCTTTTTTGGGTTTTGCAACTCAATGCGTTTGCAGATGTCGAAAAGAAACTCGTTTAAAAATCGTTGTGCGGCAATTCAAAATAGCCTAATTGACCTGGCCCGATTTACGACACTCGGATTTCTTTACCAATTTTGAATTCCCGCGTCATGCATGAAACTGTTAGGCTGTCTATGCGCGCATAGAATCTCGAAACCAAAACCAAAGACAACACCGGTCGTACCTTCGCAGTGCGTTCCATCTCCAGCGTATCCGTCCAAACAGGTGCACGTGTATGAGCCGGGTGTGTTGGTGCAAACGGCCGCTTTGTGACACGGCGCACTGACGCACTCGTCAACGTCTAATTGGGCCAAAATTCATTGTGAGGGGCAAGTTTTTGGGTGAAAAGGCTAATTATGTGAGCAAGTCCTAGTCTGAAGATGATGCACTCGCTTTCACACGAGATTTTTAGTCTGAATCATACACAAACACACGCACGCACGGACACACGAATGCGATGTTATCTAGATACACTGTCCGCGTGTGCTCCGTGCCAGTGTGTTTGTTCACTGTATTGCGTGTTGGCACATTGCACGCTCTTCAGACTAGGAGGTATTGTTGAACCTGCCAGACGAGGAAGACACCATGTTTTATCACTCTGATCTTTTTCGGAGGTTCACTTTTTATAAGGCAGAAACACCAAAAGTGTGTTTGTTGAAAGAAATTGTGTGTGTGTCTTTCTTAGTTCAGGTATGTCCAGCCAGTGTTCAGTGGCTTTCCGTCTGGCAAGTTCCAAACAAGTTACAAACCATAAGCGGCACTAAAAATTCATAAATCGGTGAAAAAACAAAATCGTGAAAAAATGCTCCGGTAAAATTCAGTGCAAAGAAAGCTGGAAAATGGGTTCGCCAAAGAAAAGGAGTTTGTGAAAACATCATCAAAACTCCTTGAAAGTGATTCATGTAAATAAATGCAGTTTCAGTGCCAAAAACACCACAGAAAACACCCGAAAGATGTCAACTCTGTCACGAAAAACGCCACCTTGGCAATGTTCAGCACCGGGCACCCGATGGTACCCCGCGAAGCAGTCGCAAACGTACGAGCCGACCTCGTTGCGGCAGTTCGAGTTTGCGCCGCAGTAGAACTCCGGTATCAGACATTCGTTAATATCTGCGGGGTAATCAAGCAAAACAAACTGAAAAATGTGGGGCGCATGGTGAACAAAAAAAAGTAATTTGGAGGATGTTGAATGGGGTGAAATGTGGTGTGTGGTGAATAGAAAACACGTGAAAGTGTGGCCGTATTGGGTTTCAGATGACTTTTGAAAATGAAACTCGAATCACCGATAAAAACCCTTTAAAAATACCCAGAAAAAATTCTGATTTACCATCAGGATAAACCTGGAAGTTGGTGCAGCCCAAACCGTGGTCTTATCAAACAAGTCCTGCCATTCAGGCATACTTGATTTACGTATGATAAAACAAAAAACCACACAAAAAAAGATCCTCCAAAACAGAAACCGCATGCCCAGTGCCCGTACCAACACATCCGATGATGCTAGTGGGGCTGCCATTGTAGCCCTTCTTACAGCGACACTCAAACGATCCAACCGTGTTCACGCACAGTGCCGTGTCGCCGCCGGGGCAAACCGCTTTGTCTTGTTGGCATTCGTCTAGATCTGGCAGTGGGAAGCAGGGATTGGTGTTGGTGCTTGGTGATTATGGAACGTGATGGGGTGACAGTGATAGTGGCGCTGGATTGGTTGAGTTGCTTGATATATTTATTGGTTTGAATTGCAGGTGATGATGAATAAAGGATGTGTGAAATTGTGCAGAATGTCGACGTCGTCACAGTTGTGTGTTGCAACGCTATCAAGTCCGGTTCGGACAATGCCTCAGCGATTCTCAATTGAACGTGCAGCAATTTTGAAACAAAAATCGGTCTGGGATTTCCGCCGATGTTTTCTGTGGACAAGTGCAAAAATAAATGACTAAAACGCTGAAATGATAACCAAGCAGACCGCAAAAACCAGCACTTATCGCGTTGCAACATGGTGACCTGGTGACGTCGTGAAATGAGAAAAAAAACGCAATTTTGAGTTCCGTTTGTTTTCTGTGTTGTGTTTCATGCAACCAACCAACGCAGGCGTCTCCGTTCGACACAAATCCGTCGTCGCACAGACACGTGTAACCGCCGACCGTGTTGTGACAGCGACTGTTCGTCTGACACGGATTGTTCACAAAGCACTCGTTTATGTCTGCAAAGGTCGTCGGAGTGAAAACACGAGATTGCCACAAGAAAGACGACAATTCAGTTTTGCAAAAAAATCACGATTTTTGGCGACGGAGTTGTGTGTGCCGGTGCAAGAGGCAAAAAGTGAACAATGTTCAATGTATGTGGTTGGCGGCATTGCACAAAAACACATCATTGCAATGAACAGTATTATTATTATTGCGCAAATTGTGATCCGGCGAATTCGTGAGTGAGTGTACGGTATGGCCGGTTAAACATGGCAGCTTTTTTCTGGGTGCAAGGAGCGCGCGAATTTTGAATGAAAGAAAAACGACGTTCAGAAACTGAATTGTGTGCCAAATTTGACGCGTTTTTTTAAACTAATGGATTATCCGCGCTATTCTGTTCATTCTTTATCCCTTGCACACACGATTGGGAATTTCTTTTTTGAAAAAGCAACTCCTTGTCTCGGCTAATCCCGCCTTGATGGACTGCCTCATTTATTCGGCCATACTGTACAGAAATGTTGAGCACCCAAAAATGACAGTATACAGATTCAAGGATTCGATTCCAGCTTACTGATTGGCTGAATCAAACTACTTTCAAGCAATGTGCACGCCAAACTCCAAACCAGCCAACCAGCGAGCTGCGGGTACCGGGTACGTGCACTGTAACCTCTCAACATGACATCCGAAATCCCTCAATCGTACCATGCTAAGCTCAAAATACAACAAGCCCAAAGTCGCGGTCTGAAGACAAGTGCATTCTGTGCGGTCATCGCATCCGTGTGCGTGCGTTATTGCGACTGCCTTACCACAACACAGAGCACCCGTGTTCAAACTAGCACTTCCTCCCCCCACCCCAACTGACCGACGCAGAAGTTGCCGTCGCCCGAGAATCCCTGGTTGCAGATGCACGCCTCTCGGCCGTCCGGCTGCAGGACGCAGTGCGCGTTCGTGTTGCAGCGTTTCGCGCACGTCGGCACCGGCGGCACCGGCGTGCTCGGCGGCAGGCTCTGCTGCGGCAGGTTCGTCTGCGGCCGAATGGGCGGCGGCGCGAACGGACTGGTCGGCGGGGACTGATTGTTGTTGTTGTTAATGTTGTTGTTGTTGATGTTGTTGTTGTTGATGTTGTTGTTGGTGTTCGTTGACGGACTCAACGGCGGTGGTCGGGCAGTCTCAAAGTCCGGAATGCGACCACGACCAGGTGGCCCCGGAGCAGCGGCGTCCGGCCCACGTTGGCCCTGGAACACCGGCTGAATCGCTCGGCCCACTTGCGCCCCGATGAAGATCTGGTCCGGTGGCGCGCGGTCGCGGTTGTTCGGCTGAAAATGGATGGGGAGGGAAGAAGTTGGCTGTTCAGAGTTGTGACTGTGCTTATTTTTGAATTTGATTTATTCTTTGGCTGCATATTAAAAAAAAACAAGTATGATTTTGCAAGTTATTTTGAGTTCGAACAATTGTCCCATAAATTGGCACGTCAACAAAGCCGTTTTTTTCATCTTCAGTACAAAATTTGAAAAAATAAAAAAGCCCCACATTTCTCGAGCCGAACTGAAACGTCGGCGTACGCGGGGTGACATTGAAACTGGTCTGTCTGCCCCCGATTGCGACCTGCTGACGAGTGATCTCGCGCGGAAGTGACTCGGTGCTTGATTCAGGCAACGGCTCGCCCGCCGTTCGAACCTGAAATTTTGAGAAGTTCTTTTGAAAAAAAGTCAAAAACCAAAATTACTTTTTTAATACGGTCGGTCGGTAAATTTACATGGTCAAGACTGGAAAGGGGAATCACCTTCTCCAGTTGTGAGAACACTGATAATCCGCTATTCAGCTCATCAGCGTGCGACTTCCGCTAAATAACACAACATTATGGCTACAAACAAACACATGTGAAGATGTCCGGCGTAAACATGCAAACAGAATCCTTTGCGATTTTTTTAAATCTAGAATTCCATTCAGACAAAAAAACACAAAGAAACGCTGCAGGAAGCACTCTTCAACCAAAACAGCATACGTTCACGTCCAATCACTCCACCAATAACAAACGCCGTCTCTTTCCACCTGCGCCGTGAATCCGACGTTCTGCACGGCGACGGGGCCGCGGTTCGAGATGACCGGGCGCGGGCGGCCACCGGCGCGGTGTTGCGTGAGGCCGGGTATGATGAGCCGGGGGTGCGGTGTGATCACTTGCGGCTGCACGGGTACCACCTCGATGATGCGGTTGTCCGTGACGCGTGGCGAAAGGTTCTCGTGGCCTGCAATGCGCGGCCGTTTTGTTACGTCTAAATTGGAGTCACTTGGAGGCAATTGGAAGATTTTGGATGAGACTGCTAAAATTCTGGAAAAGTGAGTGGCTGGTTACGTGTGGGTTTGGAAAATTTGAGAGTCGAACTTTTATTTATAGGCAGTCAGATGATTGGTTGGTCATGCATGCTTTCTGTGCAGGACACTCTGCACGCCTCCACAGCAATCGCCTGCACAGAGTCCAGTCACCAACCAGTCAGCTGATAGCCTATAATTTAGAGTTCGACCATATATCCAAAAACATGTTTCCAAAACAACACAACGGAGAAAAATCTCGCTCGCTCACCACGACACGACTTGGTGGTGTTGTCGTATCCGCTGAGGCACATGCACAGATAAGCGCCGGGCGTGTTGACGCAGTCCGGCTGTCTCGTAGGGCACAGTTGCTCCGCCCCGCTCACCAAGCATTCGTCGACGTCTGCCAATGGAAATTGTGTGATGCGACGATTTTTGTGATAAAAACTCATTTTACTGTCGAAGAGAAAAACGAAATTGATTGGGTTTGTAATCATTCGACTAATCCCTCTTTCCATTTACTGTTCCACACCACCAACGCAAGCAACAAATCAAAAGAACGGTGATTCCATAATACACCGCCAACGACTATAACCACCACAACACTATTGTGGATTTATTCAAACGTGTCCGGACTAAAATGACGTCATTTGCGTTAAAAACGTCCGTTTGTCAAAATACAGGCACTAAAATTTCACTTTGGTGTGACTGATTCGACATGCACCATTTGTTTACGGGAAGCAATCTGCTAAACGGAAAGTCTGGTTTGCTGTGAACGACAAGCGCATGTTTGGCGGCACATGACGTCATTTCAGTGGGACACGTGTAAAAAAACATGTCATACTACAACCATGGAGTACGGACCAATGTCGCAGACGGGCGGATTCTGCCAGCCGTCGCTGCAGCGGTTGTTGGCACAGACGCCGTTGACGGTGTTGCACGCGTGTCCGCCGGCGCAGTGGCAGTCGCGCGCACAGTCGTAGTACCACAGGCCGTCTTGGCACTCTGCAAACGTGCGCAACGGAGTTCCGTTTTTGATCATTATTTATTATTTTCTGGTGGTTTATGATTGATCAAGTCACGATTGTTCTCTGGCATTGATTTGTCGGTTGAAGGATGCAGCAAACAGGTGATTTTCGGAAACCTGGTCGTCGAGTAAGGGCGGGAGAGATAAACTCCATTCCATGACCTGGTTTTGAGGTTCGCTGAAATGGATCAACCCTTGGGTCGCTTGATTTTCAAACGCGTGTGTTTATACTGTTTACTGTGACATTCCGTGAAAATCAACTGACGGACGGTCCATTCATTGAAGATGAAATCGAAAATGTTTCCAGTGACGGATCGAAACAAACAAAGCTCCGGTGTCACAATAAGCTCAATCTCGATGGAACACTGCCAGATTGACTGTGTGTGCAGTTCTTTTGATACTTGAAAAGAAAATTCGAAAAAATTGCTATCACTGGTTGCTCAAAGAAACAACCAGCCAGTTTCACTAGAGCCACCAAAAAAACGAAAAACAGGAAAAACGTATAAACAAATCAGAAATCAAACAAAACAACCAATCATTCAACCACAACACTCACTGTCAATGCACTCAACACCGGTGTAGCCGGGTCCGCAGAGGTACACCTGGTACTCATCCAGCTTGAACAGCCACTCGCCCGGAATTCCGATGTCGGATCGATTCGCCAACAGCAATGAGTCTGGAGTTCCGGAGCCGGGCAACAAATAGAACGTGTCGCCGTCGTTGCCTTCATTGAAACCGGCCTGGAATTAAGCCGGAATGGAGAAATGTTCGACATTGTTCTCGCGCAAGTCGTTCATTTTTGGTGATTGTCAATTAATTGACAGGTTGACACAATATGGGTATTTTCAGCGGTGTTTGAAAAACTAATGAACTAGGAATCACGCTGGTTTTTCAGTTGCAACTTTTCAGTTTACAGACAGGTTCCACAATATTCAACATCCTTTAACATCTTGTTTTATCTTTTCTTTTTCAAATTCAAATTCCCTCCACTGCTGATCAGAACTTACGACAGCATTGTCGTTCCATTTCAATTTGCTGTAAACGACGTGAGCAAACGTGCCATTTCGACTGATGATCAGCGCCGTTTGGAAAAGGTTGCGCTCCTAAAATTGAGAAAATTGAATTAACAAATTGAATTTGAACAAAAACATTCGCTATCCCACGAAAAATTCCGATAGAAATGAAAACAGCTGAGTTCGTGATGGCTTCCCAAAGTTCCCACTGTCAAAAATAACTGTGATTCAACATTTCATTTCATGTTGACACATTTTATCTTGCGTTAATGCCTTGGCTTCGGTTCAATTTACAATGGTCTCTGTTCCAGGTGGACTTTCCTGTCCCGGTTTTTGTGCAACACCTTCACCTCACTTCGCGCAATTCAGCTGTTCTCACATCTGACCTTGTTCGAACAAGACTCGCGTCGCTGTAAATTTCGCTGTCGCATTTCTACTTCAAAAAACCATTAAAAAACAAAAAAAAACGTCCAAAAGGCACTGTTTCTCACATTGTCTGGCAGATTATCAGGCGCGTCAGCCGGCGCCAGATTCTCCCAGGTCAGTATCACCACTGACAGCGGCAGAAAGTCGTCGCCAAAGCGGTACTGAATTTGCACTTCGCTTTTCGCCAATTTCAGCACGTTCGGATCTGCAACGAAACGACACATGAAGTTATTTGCAGAATTTCAAGGTCTTCTGGTTTGGTTCTCTGTTTTTTTGTTTGTTTTAATTTTGCCATTTGTTTCTGTTGCTAAGAACCCAGTCCATTTGTACGCATTGTGTTCATGGCTGTCGATTTCTATTAAATGAACAGTTTCTTCCTTCACACGTGGACGTGATCAAATGAGTGACCTGCATTCTCGTGTTGTGGTTGTGACCAATTAGGGCGTAAAATTCAAAATCAGCCATACAGCTTCCAGCTGGTTGCGATTATCTCCTAGCTGGAGCTGGTCCCTTTCTATCACTCCCCATTCCCCAAGGTTTAGAAACAGACAATTTAGTTGAGGTCGTGAAACACAGTGTTTTTTGAAAAAAAATGTTCATCAGATTTGAAAAACTGACAGATTACAGCGAAAACATCACTTGCAAACAAATCTCGCTGTATTTTTAACACGTGTGAAGTGTGAGTTTTCACAATTTTCGTGACCGAATACCGAATATTTGCGTCACTGTCAGAAAGGCGTGACAAGGCTAATCGCAATGTGTCACATGTCTGAAATTTTTGTGCAACACATGTTTCAAAATTCAGTTTTTTGTCATTTCAGGGCTGTAATTCTGCGAATAAAGTCGCCATCATGCAACCCAAATCAGGATTTATTTGAGATTTTGCGAGAATTATGCACACGAATAATAAGATGTTTTCTCGCACAAAAGGGAACGTGTGAAAAGCATGCATTTGTGTTCATCACACGTGACGTGAGTTGAACAAAAACTGAAAACTGAAAAGTTTTCGATTTTTACGGCGACACAAACGACGGATAATAAGCTGGCGAAAAAGATTTGCCATTTTTTAGGTCTCGCCTGCGCTGCGTGTTATTGCGACCTGCGTCTTTAATGTTGACTTTGCACGTGATCTTGCAAAAAACATTGCATTGAAAATCACGACATTGTTTGTTCATTTTGAGTGAAAGAAATGGAACACGGTTTCTTCGAAAAGACATTTGCCACAACAACGACAAAGATTGTACGAATTGAAAAACTGTTGAAAGAAAGAGCCTTTTCAAAAAAATGCTTCTTTTGAATGCGTTCCCTCGCTTGGAAAGTGCACTTGAAGTCGAACTTTGCTCAAATGGTGTTCAAACAAAATTATATTATTGACACCTTCTGACACGTGATCTGACGAACGAAACAAACAAAAAAGCAGAAAGTGACGAATTAAAATTTTCGATTGAATAGTACAAAAGAAACGTGTGCAACAAGGTCAACCAACACACTGGTCTGGCTGTGGCTGGGTTTCTGTCCGCGTCAAAAACGTCAAAACGCACCGTATTTATTTCTATCAACAACGACCTTCATCAGATCAGGACATCATGGGCATTAGTGCAGGAAAAAAATCTCATAAAAAAAACACAAATGGTGATTCAACACATTTGCAAGACTTGAAAACTTTGCAAAAAATCGCTTGAAGAAGCAAATTCAAAGACGTTCTAAAAAACAAGACCAACCCTCAGTTTCCCTGTAGAAGACGCGTCCCGTGTTGCCGAGTTTTGTAGGAGCCCAATAAACCGCAATCATTTTTGGTCCGTACGGAAAACTTGGCCTCCGATCGGCCGACTCAACGCCTGGCTCCAAGCCGATCGCGCCGTCGCGAAGGATCTGAGATTAAGAAAAGTGAATGTTTGAATGCGACATGTTTTTTATAACTGAAAACCCGGTGTTGTTTGTCTTGTTTTTCAGTCCTGCGTTCGTTTTTTCAGTTTTTTTGGAATTAATGGTTTTTCGATGTGTTACGGTAGGAGGACCATCGGTTTGACCACAGCATAAGAAAAAACAAAAACTAAAAGCATTGTCGGACAGTGTGATGGGAAAAAATCTCATCTGTCGAAGTCGTGTCAGATAAAACCGGAGTTTTGAGAAATCTTTTCCGCGATGATTTTATACCGTGCGATGCAGTGTTGTTTGGATGTTTGGTTTAAAAAAGGTGTTGCGCCACCATTCCGTTCCCCCCGTCCCTGTTAAAAAACAATAAAGCCAAAACCAGCCCAGCCCATTTTCATTCCCACCCCTGGCCCCGACTCACATAAATGACCGAATAATTGCGTCCGGCGAACGTCAACGGATGCTTCAGGGCGAGCGCCTGCGCGTTGGCGCCCGGCCTCAGCTGCGAGTCGCCCCGTTGAGCGCCGTACGGGTACAGACGGGCGCTGAAGATGAACGGCACCGTGATGTTCAGGTCGATCTGTTGCGGCGCGATGCCGCCCGGAAAGAACTGACGACGTGTGCGACGTGCGACTGCAATGAAATGGAATTGATCGGAGGTGGCTTTTGGAAAGAGAAAGAGGATTTCGGTGGCTTCACACACAGGGAAAACTGGTTTGTACGGCCAAGCTTGAGCGCAGTGTGTAACGTGTTGCATGACGCAAACTATGAAGAACGCCTTTTTGAGGGGGGGGGGCGATGTCTATCGGTCCGGAGGCGATGTCCATCGGTCCGGAGCTCTGCGCTTTGCAGCTTTGAAATTTTCGGGTCAAGCAAGTGTCTGCGTGATGTGTGTCGGAAAGTGTGGTTTGTTTGGTTGCCTGCCTTTTTTGAGTTGAGTGTTTTTGGTTTGGTTGTTTCAGTTTGGATTTGGTCGGCACTCATTTCTGCTCATATTGATCGGTAAAACTTCAATTCACCAAGCCACTCATTTTTTGGCAGAAAATTTGGCGCTTTTGAACGTGCAGTCAGTGTTCAGCATTCTGAAATCGTGAGAATCAAGCAAAAACAAATCCCTCCAGTCCATTCAGCTGTTCCCAGGTGATGTGAATCAATTGGCGCAGTATTTAGAACACACACAAACTGCGAATTCCCCCAAAATTTATCTAGATATAAGCACACATACATTATTCCACTGTTGACTATTTTTACGTGTGCATATTCAACAACAATCCATAATTTCCGGTTTTATTAGCCTTGTTCCGTGTATAACGGTGCAGAGTTGATTGCTGACATGTTGATTCGGTTATGAGTCTAATTTATTCCGTTATTTTTTGTTTCCAATGACCTTGGTTGCGGTCGTGTGTGGTTGCTGTGTTCGTGATTTTATTTTTATTTTTAGCTCACAAAAAATTCATGAACTGGTGATAAAAAACCTTTGTGCTCCGCAGCACAGGGTTTGAACTGTGCTGAAGTTATTGGAATTTTGTTTTCACAGTCAACAAAATTTACTCATTTTGAGTCAGCATTCACTCACCAGTTCAAACGTTTGTTGCATTGTAAGCTGTTATTTGTGCACGTGCACATTCATTTCTTTCTGTGTCTGATTTTGGCCCACACACGACACACTGCGTAATCGTGTCAAAAAACGATTTAAAGAAAGCCGTCTGAAATCATTTTGAATCGAACACGACAACACGCAGCATTAATTTTCCCTTTTCCGTCTCTAACCCTCTGCGTTCGCAATCGCACGCTCTCTGACCAGAGGCGTCCCTTTAAAAAACCGTGCCCTAAAACTTTACGACAATTTTCATTCGTCAGTCGTCTTGTTTTCGGTCGGGACTCGGGGATTAAAAATCAGAAATATAATAATTTTCAATCAATCAATCATGAGAAAAAAGATTTGAGCGAAATCGCCTGTGTTTGTTTGTGTATGCGTGCACTTTTTAGGCACGCAAGCAAAGTAAACAAAACAAACGCAGCAATAATAATGTTTTTGCAAGATAAGAATCGGGCAAAAACTGACGGAAACTTTTTCACGACGACATAACTAATTTACCAGCATTATTATTTCATGTTTTTGTTGTGTACCCACCGAAAACCAAACGAAAATAAAATGCATTATTATTTCTGCAGAAAATAATAATAATAAGTGAAAAAACCAGATTTTACAATGTTTTCCTTTGATATTGCAGCTGCAGTTTTAGGGTGCAGGGTATTTAGTAGCAATTTGCACAAATAGCGCTCCTGCTCAATCTCAACCATCAGACTTCACTTTCTGTGTCACTTTGACACCCTAAATTCGCTCTATGCGTTGCCAACACCCTTCATCACGCAAAATTTCCCACGTTCGAAAGAACAAACAACAAAAATTTGTGGTAGTATCATGAACAAAATGTCAACAGACACACAGTAAAAGAGAGAATGTTGTTAGATCACGAAAAGTAAACACTGAAAAACTTCAGTTGACTCGAAAAATAAAATCTGGTCCACTGGTGACAGTGACATCAACAAAACTACAACGAGCGAGCGGTGGATGTGTTTTCAAAATGATATGTAAAAAATATCATTTCTATTTTTGGATGGACACATAAAATGGCATTTCCACTGCAGAGTTTGAATTGATCTGCAAAAGTTGGTTTTCCAACAGTCGGCCAAGGTGTATTTTTCGAGGTTGTAGATTTGTCGCACACAGACAAACGAAGAGTGGATTGACTGAGCTGCCGCCGTTGTGTTTCGATGATGCAAAGTGTTAAAGGGACAACAAAACCTTTTTTTTGTTGAATCGTTCAAATGTTGTAAAAATAACAAAAAAAACGAGAAAACACAACGGATTACTCGAGTTGCAATTTATTTTCTGACTAAACGGTGTCGTCGTTGCCATAGAGATTCACAGATTTATGCCCTCTTAACCCACACTAATGTCAAGGTTCAAGTGGTTGCAAATAAAAAGTCCCGTTATCAAAGTAATTCTGGACTCACCATTTTTTGTTTCTCATTAAATCTCATCAAAAAAAGCGCACAAAACACAAAAAACAGGTTATAAATAACGGCAAACGCTGTTTGAAGTTGACACGCTCGTGCAAACGTTTGGACCACACAAAAAATGACGATGAATCATTTGAAAAATAATCACCACTCACAAGTCACACAACGGTCTCAATACCGAAGATGAGGAGGGTGTACTCCCAAGCACGAAGTTGCGTCCTGTGGGGGGCACCCCCCGTGGGTATCCACTCCCTCCCAAAATGTTCCCAAATCAAAATCAAAAATTTTTGTTCAAAAATCACAATTTTTCTTTAAAAATTATAATTTTTTGGTTCCCCAAGTCCATAATATGCACTAAATAAAAAAAAAAAAAAAAAAAAACCACACAAATTTTTTAAACAAATCTTCCCCCCCATGAATTTTTTTTAAAAAAAAACCCCTATCTCACTATCCCCCTTGATGACTCCTCATTTATTCCCTACTGTAGTAATTACGAGGTTATTGTCTCACAAACAACATATTAGCAAATTTTTTGAAATTTATTGCGTTTTTCATTGAAAATTTTGCAATAAAGAATGCGGATGGGGTGGGGGTGGTACCCTCCCCCTCCATAAACCGATTATCATGGTGCACCTCCCCCTAGCAGGCGAACGGTTCCACTAACGCCCCCCCCCCAAAAATTTGGCACCCCCAGTGGTAAATACCCTTTTACCTAAAAATCTGTCATGTTCGGTACTGAGAGGTCTGCTAAATTCTGAATTTTGAAAAAGTCAAAGGCAACAGACTACAATATCTCCAATCAATTATTTTTAAAAAAATAAGAAAATCGCATTATTCTTTACGTGTTCAATGTTAGTCCGCAGCAACAACACGTGTTCAATTGAAACTGGATTGACACCAAATTCGTAAAGGGGGATATCCCTGCTTCTTTTGAAAACCAAAAGAAAAAAAAACGCCGGAGTTTGGTACCTTAGGGTTTCCGAAACCGGCGCGCGAACAAATTAATTAAAAAAAGAACGACGACGTACCGGGACCAGTATTTCTGTATCTGTAGTGTTGCGACCAATGAGCACAGACTAGCGCCAGCATTGAGTTCAATGTGACCACAATTAGCAACGTTCTCCTCATCAGGGCACAAATGAGCGTGCAGTCGAAACGTTGCACGAATAGAAACGATTTCATAATTGTTCTGTTGTTTCTTGAGCTTTACAAAAAGCTCGATGCGTTCTGGAAGCAATTCCAAATATATGTTATCGATTTGTCTCTCGACACTCCACTCAAATATGTACCATAAGTCGCTCAGTTAGATGTAATCATCCACAGATACGCCGTCGCATAAACGTCCACGTCCATCGACCAAATCGCGTGTTACGTTGCAAGTTCGTTGTTTTCACGAAAAAAACGCTTCGTCGAATATGCTGAAGTGAAAAAAAGCAACATCACGCACAGTTTTACAGAAACACGCGCATAAAATGCAAAACAGAATATATCTCTACATTTCTGAAATATATCTGAAATGAACTTGGGCCAAGGTTACGTAACTAAACGTGCATTGGTGGATTTTAAAAGTCTAGCAGCGTTAAACTATTATCAAAGCCAATCTACGTTGTACAATCCACGCAAGTGCGGTAGTTTTAGAAATGTGGTACAGGCAATTACACACGAAAACTATGCAGTAGATTTCCTATCTTGCGCGGTTCAAATCAGGGACGCTGTTTGGCTGCGTCCAATCTGTTTCAACCAATCAGCTTATCACGTTTAAAATTAGTCAATCAGTCATGTTCAAGGAACAGAATTTGAATTTGCTGCTTGACTGCGAAGAAAATTCGAACAATCACACAATTTACATATCCATCAGCACCGATGCATGTACAACATTCACAGCAGTCGGTATTGGCTAATCTGTTTAAAATTTACAAAAACCTTTCACAAGATAATGCAACGCAAGCAGTTTGTCGGTGTGCCAGCATATCAGTCTGGTGATCTTGTTGTAAGTTTACATCTTTGGACAACCTGACTACTACTATCGCCGAAAATGTGTTTAAATCATGATATATACGTGTGTAGTTTGGATTAAAAACAACAGTAAGCAAAGATTAAAATTGTATTATTGACGATGAATTAAACAATTACAACAACAACGACGTACCCGATGATCGAATGTCGTCGAGTTTGATATGGGTCCGGTAGTTGATTTCCCCCGCTTGACTAATCGATTGATTGATGAGAAGTTTTACCGAAAATTCAAAAATGACGGGATTAATTGGCCATGTTATGTTGCGGCAAATTGGCTCAACCAAAGAGCCCTTATTACTCTCTTCTAAATCCGTGGAGATTATAGAAAAAATGCAGAAGAAAACGCGAAGCAACCAGTTTGGCCTGTATTTTCCGATGCTTATCTCGCCGAAGTTGCCGTCGGGTTTTCTTTTTTGTTTTGTTTTGTTCGCCTCTTTGACGGCGAAAACAGTTTCTGCAAAAGTTGTTTGAGCAAGTCTTGAGAAATTTCAATGTCAAAAACAGTATATTCATTATGTTCAAGATGACGAAACCAAGATTACGCAGTCGAAAAACGGTTCGTGAATATTGTTGTCGAAGATTCGAGTTTTCGCTTGCACAATGCCTATATGTATCTTTTTAAATTTCGACTATTATTTGCGATCAAGGTTATGATAACACCGCGTTTGTTTTCACACGTCGAGTTATCAGAATATAAATAGAAACTTGCATTCATTCATTTCGACGATTTTTCAAAAGAACACAAGCAAAAGAAAGACAAACACGCATGACAACATGAAAGTATGTGGATATTCAGGACATGAAAGCGGTGTATGATTGAGTGATTTACTTTGAAAGATTGGTATTTGTTTAAGAATACATCAACTACGCAGTTAAACGATTGCGGAACTGCTTGGTGTATTATTGTGAAAAGGGTGAATCGCAAATATCTTTCTCAATATAACGCGTTTAATAGGTTTTTGAAACAGTAATTTAATTTCAAGACATTATACTTTCTTTGAAGAACAAGGAAAGAATGCCTATTTCTAATCAAAACCAAACTGAAATCACCCAATAAAAACGCCATAAAACTTTGTCCTTACACCAGAAAAGAGAACGGAACACCGTTCGCGAAAATGGGCATTTTTGCGCGAAAACGGCACGCAAACTTTTTTTCTCGCATTATTTTTCTCCACCAATGATAGGTTCAATAATACAACGTTCATAAAGAGAGGGGAAAACGGTAAAATATATTTGGTCAAAAAGTCAAAAATCGCGCAAATATTTTCATGCACACTTCAGAGCACAGAGGACAGGACACATCATGCGCTCGGGGATAACAGATGAACAAGTGAACACCACAAAGTGAAACAAACCACACCGAAAAACAAACATATCAAAACGACTAGGGATACCGTAAAAGCGTGTTTACACCAGTCGATACAGAAATAAAAAATATAACGACATTGTTTCTCTGCTTAAAAATAGTGTTCATTTAAGTCAAAAACACCTGATGGGCCCCAAAGTTCTCCTGATCTCGTCCATAAATTCGATGCATGAATTACCTAAAAATTATCCGTGGAACAAAACCTGCTGTTGAAACATTTCTTAGACATATTTTTTAGTTATCTAGATAATACGGTTTTTACATGAACGCGTATTTACGGTATTTCTGTTTGTCTGTGTCAAAAACCTCACCTTTCATGCGCGGCGTCAAAAATTGTTTTTTTTTTGAAAAAATCCGTCCGAGACACGTACACTACGTTGAGTGAGGGATATGTATATACACATATCTGACAAAATCCAACCATCAAAACGCAAAATTATATTCGTGCGTGTTGTTGCAACACGATATACGCGCAATTGACAAACATTACAAACCGCGAAGTGACAGATGAAAAATCACAAACACACGCACACACGCACACAGTGCAAAATTCCATGTGCGAGTGAGTAGCTTTTTTCAGGAAAACAGAGAGACATGGAAAAAGTGTGAAAGAGAGGGAGCAGCGCACGACGAGGCCAGACCCGAGGGCGCAATGGAGGCGGAGTTTAGTGTGGTGATGGTGATCAAAAGAAAGTTCGGAGAATTTGTGCTCATATAAAAAGTGCGCTTTAGACAAAATTACGGTCAGAAGAATTTCGAACCAGTTTTTTTTCTGGGTACCGTTTACCGCGTGTTTGGTCCAGCGGAAGTTCGTCGATACGGCTTCCTTTGTTTCTCTCCAGAAACGAAAATTCCATAAAAACCCATAAAGCTATGATAAGCACCAATGTACAAATCCAGCCGCCCACAGTCAGTTAGCCTGCAGCACGGGTAGGGGTGAAAGAAAAACGAAACCGGGGGGGGGTGAGGTTGTTGATTATGATGAGCACAAATCGAACGTGTGTGCTCTGAGGGGAAAACTGTGTCACTCACCGGAAGTGCAGAATCAACACACATTTACGCGAAAAACATTCACTGTGTGCGTGTGTTGATTTTTGGACATTCACACTGTGTGGGAAAAGTGTACACACGATCGTGTCTCATTGTTTTTTTTCTCGTTTCATGTATTTGAGTTTATTGGGGACGTGATATCGATTTAGTTTTCACGTGTGTTTACTCCGGTATTGGCTTTGGCAAGCGCAAGATTGTTAACTTTTTTTTGCGTGATACGTTTTTCAAATCGCCAATCATCAATATCTCTTACCTTTATTTTCTCTCTGCATATCTTATTCAGCTCAGCTCTTTGGTTGACAAGAAACTCACATTCTTCCCACTCACAAAAAAGCACTGCAAGCAAGCATGGCGAAAACGTCGACACAACAAAATACAGCACAGTAGTAGCTTCAAACAAACAAACAAACAACACTGATGAATCAAACAAGAACAAGATTGAAACGAAATTATACAGGGTGTTGCAGAAACACTACAATGGGGAAAACGTATAATTGTAGAAAGTTGTTCGATTACAAAAGTCTCAAGCTTCTGTCTCATTGTTTGCATCTTTGTCGATGACTTCGCATAAGATGCTTTACTTTGTCGTCGCTGTGCACTTGCGATTGGTGACTGTTGAGCTCAGAGTTTGTTGCAAACTGTTTCTCACACTGGTCACAGTTGATCAATTGACGGTTTCGATTGTGGAATCGATTGAAATGTTCAGCAAGATATGAAAAGGTTTTGAAGGTTTTGCTGCACTGGCTGCAAGCGAACGGACGCTCAGTGGAATGGCGATGTTGCTGATGACTGCGCAGTTCAGCTGCTGTTTTTGCCCTGTACTCACATTGCTCACAAGCGAATGGCCGTGTGTCCGTGTGCACCCGTTGGTGTTGTTGCAAGTGAACCTTCCTTTTGAATTTCGCTCCACATTGGTCGCATTGAAACGGACGCTCGGTGGAATGTTTTCGTTGCAGGTGTGCCAGAAGAGTTTGGTTGTTCTTTGCTTTGTAGTCACATTGGAGGCAGGCAAACGGTCGATCACTAGAATGCACAACGCCGTGTGTTTGCAGTTCAGCATTCGTTTTGAATTGTTTGCCGCATTGGTTGCAGTGGAACGGACGATCGGTGGAATGTTTTCGTTGCAGGTGTGCCAGAAGAGTTTGGTTGTTCTTTGCTTTGTAGTCACATTGGAGGCAGGCAAACGGTCGATCACTAGAATGCACAACGCCGTGTGTTTGCAGTTCAGCATTCGTTTTGAATTGTTTGCCGCATTGGTTGCAGTGGAACGGACGATCGGTGGAATGTTTTCGTTGCAGGTGTGCCAGAAGAGTTTGGTTGGTCTTTGCTTTGTAGTCACATTGGTCACAGGCAAACGGTCGATCACTAGAATGCACAACGCCGTGTGTTTGCAGTTCAGCATTCGTTTTGAATGGTTTGCCGCATTGGTTGCAGTGGAACGGACGATCGGTGGAATGTTTTCGTTGCAGGTGTGCCAGAAGAGTTTGGTTGTTCTTTGCTTTGTAGTCACATTGGAGGCAGGCAAACGGTCGATCACTAGAATGCACAACGCCGTGTGTTTGCAGTTCAGCATTCGTTTTGAATTGTTTGCCGCATTGGCCGCATTGAAATGGACGATCGGTGGAATGAACGTGCCTCCAATGTTGGTTCAATTTCGTTTGGTCTTTTGCAATCACGCCACACAAATGACATTCATATCTGCCTTTCATTTTCACTTCTTGACGTTTGTTTGTTCGTTGCTGATTGGTTGCTGACTCGATCATTCAAATGATTGCGCTTTTTGTCGACTTTCTCCGGGCACGATGGCCAGCAGCTAACACGGAGGGAATGACATGCCCGCGCAGGTGGCACAGAAATGTGCACACACTCTGGAATGCCAAGTGGCACGCTGAGCACTCGAGTGGAGCAGAGGCTGTCCGGGGCATGGTCGGGCTAAAAAATTGTGGAAAAACGTTTGGAGAAAATAGAAAACAAAACTTGAAAGTTGATAAAGATAGTCGTGATTTATTGTGATGAAATTCAAGAAATAAAACAGAACTTAATGTGGTGTTTGTTTGTCAAAAAATAGATTTTTACCGTTGTTTTGGGAAAGGCTTCAATGAAATAAATGGCAAAAAAGACTCCACTTCAGAGTTTGCAAGTTCGCTATAAATGGAACGAAAATTTCACGCGGGAAAAAGCAAGCAGTGTTGTATTTTGAACGATCCACCAAACACAGAAAGAACAAGATCAAGATGGGGGACGAAAACGCATCTGTTCGTGTAAATTTGACTGTGCTTCAGCAAGATGAAAAAGTCTGATATCGTGGAGGGGGGGGGGGGGTACAACAGAACAGAGAAATGATTTTAGAGAGAAGTGTGGAATATTCTTTGCGTGGCTTATCCAGTGTGTTTTCCATAACTGGTTTTTCAAAACAATCGTTTTTCATTTGCTGACGCAAGGCAAACGACGCAAAAAGTTTGTTTCTGTTCTGTGCCCAGGCTCCATCCACAAATGTGCATGCAACGTCAATTACTCTTCATATTTTTGTCATTGAGAGTGCACACCCCACGGTGGGACTCCATCTCCATACCGTCCCGACTGCACAGACTAGACAGTCCAGTGCTTGCGTTTTAGTGCTTGTGACGCAACAATCGCTTGGTACAGTGCGGTGTGGTGAATCAGCGTTGTAAAGTGAACCTCTCATTTGTTCGAGTGTTCACATCATTAAATGTGGCATTTTAGATTTCGATTCTCATTTTTCACCAAATTGCTTTTTATGTGCTCCGAAGCTATGCATTCGTCAACGTTTTTGAGCTTGCTTCCGAATTCCATTCACCAATAATCTTATTTTTGCTAATTCTCTACTTTTTTGCAAACCCGTCAATCATTCTTTTCGTTGTTCAACACACAATGAAATCTTTGAACTTGCTTCCACGACTTTGCAGTTCTGCTCAACTTTCTCTCTTTGCAGGTCGTGTCAGCCCAGTGCCAGGCCCACGAATGCGCAGCGTGCGAGTTGGCGTTTCTGAGTGTTTCGTGGCTCATCAGCGACAGCACGTTGTTCCCGTCACTGCTGGCCGGAAAATCACAAAGAAACTCACTGGCAGGGCACTCAGTCGTCTGTGTCAGCAAACGCAACAATCTGGGGAGCCAGTCAAACGCATGAACATGCACGAATGCCCGGTCTGCGGAGTTGCAGCGAAATGCAAGTCAGAATTGAATAAACATCTGAAGCAAGTTCATTCCACTGAGCGACCGTTCGCCTGCACCGAGTGCTCGTACAGGACAAAGACAAATGGCAATTTGAAACACCATTTGACTTTGCACTCAGACGCCAGACCGTTCAAATGCGACCAATGTGCGTATTCGTGCAAAAGGAACCGCATTTTGTCCGCTCACAAACGCACAGTTCATTCCACCAATCGTCCGTTTCAATGCGACCAATGCGGTAATCAATTCAAAACAAAGGCTCAACTACAAATACACTGCGCTGTGCACTCTGGTGATCAACCGTTTGCCTGTCTCCAGTGTGACTACAAAGGAAAGAACAACCAAAGTCTGCTGACACACCAGAAACGAAAACATTCCACCGAGCGTCCGTTCCACTGCGACCAATGTGGGGCGAAATTCAAAACGAATCCTGATTTACGACAACACCAACGGGTGCACACGGACACACGGCCATTCGCTTGCGACAAATGTGAGTACAGGGCAAAAACAGCATCTGACCTGCGCAGTCACCAGCAATACCGCCATTCCACTGAGCGTCCGTTCGTTTGCAGCCAGTGCCACAAAACATTCAAAACCTCTACAAGCCTGTCTCAGCATTGCCTTCGATGCCGCAACTTACAACGTCAATGGATCACCTGTGACCAGTGTGACAAACAGTTCGCAGCACAAACAGTAACCTAAAGCATCACCAATCAGTGCACAGCGACGGGCGTCCGTTCGAGTCAGACCGATGTGCAAAGACGATGAAGACTCTGGTCACCGTGAAACAACACCAAACAAGAAGATGCCAGCAATTAAAGCTGAAACGAGTTCACGATATTTCCGTGTCTCAAGACACCACACGAAGCCGCGCTAAAAAATATCAAGCTTGACATCAAAATAGGTGAAATATGAAAAACTCCAGGTGTTTTAACGGTGAGCTTGATGCTCAGAAACGTTCAGATTTTAATTTTCACGTTAGTTGGATGTCGATATCAAGATTGTTATTTAAGATCGGCTTTTTCAGAATACCGACCCCCCTTAGCATACACCACCGAACCCCCCATAAAAAAACAAAACCACACAAAACATCCTACCCCCCCCCCACCCCCCCCCCCACAACCCCCCCCCCCCCCCCCCCCCAACACCCCCATACCTTAACACATCCCAGCGAATTCAGTGGCTGGTTGCAGTGAAAATGATGAAATTGTGCTAACAAAGGCCCCAATTGGATGAGTTAATGGTAATTTCATTACAAAAGGCTGTTGTAAAAAGAAATTTCTACCGTATTACCCCCATTAAACCCCCCCCCACCATTAATCCCCCCCCCCCCCACCAATAAACCCCCACCCCCCCGACCAGTTTCCAAATAATCCCCCCCCCCACAAATAATCCCCCATGGGGGTTAATTGGAAACCTGTTTGAAACACATACCCAGCGAATTCAGTGGCTGAATGCAGTGACATTGGTGAAATTGTGCTACCAAAGGCCCCAAATGGATGAGTTAATGGTAATTTCATTACAAAAGGCTGTTACAAAAGGAAATCTCTGTGAAAAGTAGAAGTTTCTGCAACTTTCTTGCCTGCCATGCAAGGTATTTTTGCCATTTTTCAACAAAACCCCACCCCTAGAAATTTTGTATAATAAACCCCCCCCACCAATAATCCCCCCCCCCCACCAATAAACCCCCACCCCTAAAAGTCGCTGACGTATTAATCCCCCATGGGGGTTTATTGGGGGTAATACGGTATGTAGAGTAGAAGTTTCTGCGACTTCCTTCCTGCCATGGAAGGTATTTTTGCCATTTTGCCCACTCCTAAAAATGGTTTCCAAATACCCCCCCCCGCCCAAATAAAGCCCCCCCCCCATAAACCCCCACCCCCAGAAGTCGCTGAAGAAATAAACCCCCATGGGGGTTTATTAGAGGTAATACGGTATACAAAAAATGTTGTTTTATGCTCTAAATTTGAGAAAAACTAAAAGAGTTTGTGGTTTTTGCTATGTTTAGGCACTTTTAAAGCAAGAACGGAGTAGGGTTGCTAAGTAATTCTGAAAGCCCTTGAAAAATGCTATATGTATGCAAAAAATAAAAAAAATCGATTGCCCATTAAAGGCGCGTTTATCAATTAGATTTTCGTGCGTACGCACGGAGACAGAACGTAAAAAATGGCTACGCGAATTAGAATTTCGTGCGCATGACTGTCGTTCGCACGTAACGACTGTTTTGCGCGCGTGATTTAGAACGTTGTCCGTGCGCACGCAAAAAAACTTGTGCCCACGCGAATTAGAATTTCGTGCGTGTGACTTACGTCTGTCCGACACGACTGTTTTACGCACGGGATTTAGAACGACTGTTTGTCCGTGCGTAAAAAGACAAATGCGTACGCGAATTAGAATTTCTTGCGCACGACTGTCCGACGACTTTTTGCTGCTGGCAGCAAAAAGTCGTTCGACAGATGTGCGGAAAAGTTCATATTTTCCAGTGTCTGTTAATTTTAAGTTCAAAATTAAGGTATTTTAGATGTTGGGGCAACGGAAAAAATGCTCAGTTTTATTTGGTGTGTCTACTTGCCTGTTTTGAAAAGAAAGAAAACTGAAATCTACTGGAAACTGTTGTATTTCGTTGTTTGTTTGTTTGTTTGTTTGTTTGTTAGTTAGTTAGTTAGTTAGTTTGTTTGTTTGTTTGTTTGTTTGTTTGTTTGCTTGCTGGTTTCGGAGAAGGGGGCTGCTGGTTCAAAAAAGCAAAACAGCCTAAGCCTAAGCCTAAGCCTAAGCTTCTCTGTCACCTGCGCTTCGTCGAGCGAACTGATCAGCGTCGGCGGAGATTTTGGGTCAGCATTTTCCATTTTTGAAAGATCCAAATCAAAATTTGTTCAAATTCAGTTTGTATATACCAAAACTGAAAGAATTTAGATTTTACATGCGCTTCTTAGAACACATGTGATAAAAATGCGACGACAAACTGAATGCAAAATGGGGAAGAGGGCATAGTTGTCCAGAGCCGAGGGTTGGGGGCGATATAGATAGCTGGAGCAAATTTTCCAGATAGATAGATAGCTGGAAAATTTGGGGGGGGGGCCGCGGGGGGGGGGGCATGTGACTTTGGGGGGGGCGGTCAAAATTTTGAAATTTGATAGATAGGTAGATAGCTAAAACGCTAAAAAGCTAGATAGATAGCTGGCTGAGAAATTTTTCAGATAGATAATAGCTGAGCCGAAAAAACCTGTCTGATAGAGATAGATTCGAAAATTTTTTTGGGGGCGGCCCCCCAGGCCCCCTAGAACAACTATGGAAGGGGGTAGGGGAAGGGGAGGGAATGCGTAATGCATCATTGTTAAAACAGGTGCATGTGCAGTGGCGGTGGCCCCTGCCCTTTAACACAGGAAAGAAAAAAATGCAAAAACTAAATTGATCATTTTCACCTTATAAAAAAGGCTTGGCTTAGGATTAGGATTAGGTTTAGGATTAGGAACCTACAACGACTCATTGCAAGCAACCACTGATCAGAAATCAAAAAAATCATTTTAAGTATGTATACAAATCGCTCCCAAGGGAGATGACCACTAAAAAATAAAATTTGTAAATTCCCGTTTTCAAATTTCTAGGCACTTTCATTTTTGTCCGCACAAACGGACTATTTTTGGTTACGGCATTTAGAACGACAGTCGTATGACGGATGCTACACGTTTTCTAATTCCCGTACGCAAGCTTGTCCGTCCGCACGTCGGACATACCACACAACTTTTTGCCCACGCGAATTAGTTCTCCGTATGTATGCACGACACTTCAGTCGTTCTAAATGCGGTGCGCAGTTTTCAGTTTTGTCGTGTGGCGTAAACGAAACGACTGTTTTGCGCCCCGCATTTAGAACGACGTGCGTTCCGTGCGTACGTACGAAAATCTAATTGCTAAACGCGCCTTAAGAAGTAACGAACCATTACAATATCGGTCGCCCGCATGCGTACAGGGTATTTCCTGGTTGTCAACAAATTGTAGAGCAACGGAGACAAAAATCAAAATACGGGTATTAGGGCAACTTTTTGCGCTGAATCCAAAAAAATAAGTACCGTTGCAAATTTTTGCTACAGTAACCCAATATTTGCAATTTTTGGCTTTTTTGGCCTTTTTTGGATTGTTTCTGGTCCGTGTGGTGTTATACTTGAACTAATCAGGCCAAATTTGGTATCAATCGGCTCCCCTTAATAATACAAACAATTTCCATTCAGATAGCGCAACTGTATTGTGATTACCGTAACCCGCAGAGCAAGGTTTTTACCATTTTTAACCATTTTTAGGCCTGAAAGTGACATTTTTGATTCCTGTAGTGTTCTAGTTGTTCGAATTGAATCAAGTTTGTATCAGTCAATTACTCTTGGTCAGGCAAACAGCTTTCATTTAGATACCGTAACCATAGCTTGACTTTCGTACCCCTTGAAGCACGGCATTCTACCAAGTTTTCACCATCATACATGAAATGGGCTTTATGGTCCATGCAGTGTTATACTTGAACGAATCTAGTCAAATTTAGCATCAATCGACTCCCCTTAATTAGGCAACAGCTTTCACCCAGATACCGTAATCCTTGTTTGATTACTCCATACCTAAAAACGGTCTCTATGGGGATAAAAAAAATTTTTTTAAATTTTTCTTGTTTTAATTCATATAGAAACTGTTTTTGGGTGCGGAGTAATTCGTATGAAAAAATAAACAGCATATTCAAAGTCAGCAACCTTGATTTGTTGTTTGTAACACGGTTTCAAATTTTTTTGCGACGTTTTTTTAATTTCAAATTAATTATTAAAGGAATTTCTTTCCTCATCCCCATAGGGCAGATAGAAACATCGGGCAAAGTTCTAAGTAAGATTTTTGAACTCAGGTTTTGGACTTTTTTCTAAGTAAAATTTAGCATACATATAGCATTTTTCAAGGGCTTTCAGAATTACTTAGCAACCCTACTCCGTTCTCGTTTTAAAAGTGCCTAAACATAGCAAAAACCACAAACTCTTTTAGTTTTTCTTAAATTTAGAGCATAAAACAGCATTTTTTGTATAACAATGTTATTACGAAAAATGTGCGCGAGCACAAGAAAATCGATTGGTTTTTGAATTTTGTTAATAGCTCGAAGCAAAAGCGAGTTAGAGCTATGTTTCTGAAGGTCGCTCAAAAAACGGTTTTTTTTTGTTTTTGACTATAAAAAAAGGTCAAATCAAAAAACAAATATGATTTTCGAACTCAGCGCATCGAGGCGGTTTGATTGGTGTTAATTTCGTCAAAATCTGAGAACTTTTCAAAAACTGTGCCTAGAGGTGTGGAGAGTCGGGTCGGTCGACTCAAAAAGCGAGTCTTAAAAGCGTGGCATAAAACAAGCACATCAGAAACTTCAGTGCTGGCTAAAAACTGTTACTTGTATTTGGATTAGATAATTAAATCAATATTTATCTGTTTGACTGTATTCTGTAATGTTTTGCGTGATGAAATATGATGATTTTTTAACGTCAGTTTTTGCTCAGCCATTACCACCACTCGGCGCACCTAACTATTTTGCGACTATGCGGTCTGGCGATTTGTCGAACTGACAAGCCCGGGGTCGCCACGGTCTTCGCTTTACCAGGCGAAACCGCAAAAACAGTGTCCAGCCCTCGCGGTGTCAGTCCGCAATCCACAAAGCAAAAACTGGACGTTGAACATCGTTTTTTTTGCGCATGTATGCCTGGGCACAAACTAATCGAAGCATGGTGATTTTTTGTTTTTGTGTTTTCCTTCCACGCTAAAAAAGCTGGCCGAACAGGCACAATTGTCCGGTGTTCTTTCCGCTTGAGCATCCCGCGCGGTGTCCGTAGCCCAAAACGCCCAGCTGTGATGTTGGCACTTTTATTTCCGAAACACCACGCAGAACAGGACAACACCCGGGACACCCAGACGGAAAGGATATCGGACACTTACTCGAACACGTTCTTAGCATGTCGTGGTAAAAGTCATTGTTCATAATTCATTGAAGCCGTTTATCATTCTCAAAACGTTGTTCTATCACAGCTTGGAAAACCTGCGTTACATTTTCTGAGCTGATCAAAGTGAGCAAATCGGGAGAAGAAAAGCCTTATCTCTTCTCTGAATAAATTTTCCTGTTTTTTCAGTCGACAAAAACCATTTTGACTTTTCATCCGCGGATAGATTCTAACAAATAAATACATTCACACATACAATGACCCTTGCGGTAAACCTGTAAAATTACAACCTGCGAAAATTGAGAAGAAGAATTGTTATCCTTCTGATTTTTACCAAGCTGAAAATAAACAAGATGTGAAAGGGATTCCTTTTATTGTGAAAAAAATTGATAAACGTGGCCTGCTGAACTGTTGAAGTCGATAAATGTACGCACTAATGGATATTTATTT
The DNA here is from genome assembly GCA_030248135.1 of Theristus sp. LFF4_11. Lineage (NCBI taxonomy): Eukaryota > Metazoa > Nematoda > Chromadorea > Monhysterida > Xyalidae > Theristus > Theristus sp. LFF4_11. Next base: position 4,239 of record JASANC010005663.1, on the reverse strand, counting down.
GATGTCTTACTCTTAACAATGCTCTATCTCGCTTTTAACAGTTTACCGTATTTTTGCTTGTCAGCAGCAGTTAGTTTATCAGAGCTTTCCCCCATGTATTATTCAGAAACCGCAAACGCAGCCCAAGGAAAAAAGCACAAAAACCAGATCATGGTTTTGGCGATAATTTTCTATCTGGCAAACATCGACAAAATCAAAATCAACATCTTACACAAGCCTAAAAACCTGCCAGATGACAACAATCATACAAAAAATTACACAGCTCGTGTGTAAAAAATGCAGCCACCTTGCATTTTTTTAGGAGCGCGCTTTTGGGCTCTTTGAGCTGCGTTTTGACGTGTAAACCAGAGCAGAAACACCGGTTTGCATTGGGTTCTTTCTGCAAGAAATTGATGGTGTGTTTTTGAGAATACATTTCAGAATGTGTGTTTTTGTTTATCATCTTTTTTTGCTGGTGCGGTGCTTTTTAGCTATTATTTTGAAACCAGGGCCTAGCAGACAAAAAAGCCGGCTTTGCGAGCTCGCTCTAGAGATCTAATCAGGCTTTTCTGTCGGTTTTCTGATATACCAGTTGAATTGAAGTCGTGATTTTTCAAAAAACGGGAATGCACTTATCTAGATGATGGTTCTTGTTTGTCATTGGTTTGGTATTGTCTTTTTTCACCGTTTCACGGCTTGTTAGTGACACGTTTTCTCCGTGGTTTCGCTTGGAAAAAAGCGTCAAGTTGTGAAATTTTGTTAGCGCACCACCCAGTTTGAGTAATCCAGAAAACGATTTTTGCCGATGTTTTAACTTTAACGATCAGTTTTGAAAAAAAGCTCAGTCCTTTCCTTTGCTTTTTTGTCAGTGTTGTTCAAACAGCGCCTTCACAAGTTCTGTTTGTGATTTTTTCTTGATATTTTAAAGCAAACGGCCGTTAATTGAATTTTTTAATTTGAAATTATTAATGACGCTGAGAAAAAAGAAATTCACCAAAAAATAAAAAATCTAAGTGTCGTTTTGAATGATCTGTTGATTTATTCTGCGCGGATATCTATACAAGCAAAAAAGACTGAAGCTAAAAAAATCCATGATTCATTGGAATTTTTAAGCTAGTGAATCAGCTTTTTCCAGACGTTTTGTGGTGTGTTTTTAAATTGAAAAACCAATAACGGTGTTAGTAAACATTTTTTTCTCAAATCTAGAACAAAAAAAAGCAAAAAAAAACCAATCGCGTCCCATAGACGATGCTTGAGGCGATTCTGACGAAACTCTCCTACTGGAAGCCCCGCTACGACGACGACAGTCTCGATCGAGCGCACTACGTGCTCACGTTCAACACGCTGCTCGCGTTCTCGGTACTGGTCAGCTTCAAGCAGTTCGGCAGCAGTCCAATCGAGTGCCTGCTGGACAAGCGGTTCGCGCACTATGAAGAGGTCGGTGCGTGGTGTGCACGGTCTACAGTCGAACACTAAATTATGCTTGGTTGGTGATCACGTGATGCATGGTTTCTGTGCCAGGACAGACTCCACCGTCCGCAGTGATGCTAGCACAGGAAGCGTGTGCATCATTTGATCACCAACCAATCGCCTGATTGTCCATAATTTAGAGTTCGACTGGAGAAAGCAGTTTCGACATGGCTCTTCAGTGATGTGTAATAACGCGTTTGTCCTAGCCGTGCACGATGTGCGATAGGCCGATCTAAGGCCCGATGACACTAAAGTTTTTAATTGATAGCTCTTGGATAAATTGACGGGAGCCGACGGGGGGGGGGGTACAATTCCGGCCCGCTAATTCCGGCCTGAAGAATTCCGGCCCGCTCATTCCGGCCCGAAGAATTCCGGCCCGAAGAATTCCGGCCCGGAGAATTCCGGCCCGGAGAATTTTCGCCAACCCCGACAATATTAAACCACACAAAGTGATTTTGGTAATGAAATAATAAAATAAAATATCGATGTTCACATGTTACAGTGTATTTTCAATGATGTTCGTCCTGTTTGCTTTTTTGGAAAGTGAAACCTTTTGGAAAAAAAAACTACAAATAAATTTTTAAATTTTTTCATCATCAACAGGATTTGTGACCCTTTTACCTTATTAAAAAGGCTTGGCTTAGGATTAGGAACCTACAACAAGTCACTGCAAGCAAGTTCTAAACAAAAATAAAAATCACTTAAGAATTTATTCACCAAAAATCACTTCGTGTGGTTTAATATTGTTCTTGCTGGCGAAAATTCTCTGGGCCGGAATTCTCCGGGCCGGAATTCTTCGGGCCGGAATTCTTCGGGCCGGAATGAGCGGGCCGGAATTCTACGGGCCGGAATTTCGCGGGCCGGAATAGTACACGAGCCATAAATTGAGAGTGGTTTAAGTCTTAGATTTGAGACCATCTAAAGGGCATTCATGAAGCAGTTTTAGTGACGCGCAGCTATACATGAATGCTGTATGTACATGAATGCCGCTTAAGAGCTGACTCTTGGTGTAGGAGCTTTCTCTTAAAGTTTCACCCTTAATCTAGACGCGTTTTTTTACATAAATCCAAGGGCCGAATTTTGTTTGAAAGGTTGATAAGAGCTGAAAGTGTCCCGTCAATAGGAGCTAAAGGCTGTTGATTAGAACCTGGTATTAGCCATTAACTGCAACCGAGTTTACTCAGTGCATAGTACATTGGTTGAATGATGAAAGCCTTTTTCGCCCAAGTGTTTCCCATTTTTTACTTTTGACTTGACAGCGTGCAACAAGCAAAATATTATGCTTTTTTCAATTCATCTCAGGCCGTTTTCATCCTATTTTAACCACAAGACAGAATTGAAACAGAAAGTAATGAAAATTATACGCGTGTCCATGTTCTTCTCGTTAATCCCATCCATTCTTTTTTACGGCCTGCATGAAACCAACGGCTCCTTTCTGTCGTACGTTTTTATTTCGCTTAATATTGGGCGATTTTCCAAACTGAGAAGCTTGCGCTAACAAGGATTTTTATCAGAGGTTGCGTTCTGGAAAAGCGTGGTTTTAGAGACAAAATAGCACCTATAAATTAGTTTTCTTCATTCAAGCTTGATACGATAATTTGCCTGATGCATTTTGCCTGTGGTAAAATCAAGGGTACTTTTTGCACTGCAATGGTATCCATTCATTTCTCGTTTTCCATAATTTATTCAAACTGAAATGGGAAATTACGACTACTTGGAAATTTTGTTCGTTTCACTTATTTGTCGCACTTCGCACATGTGCGTTTTACAACGCTCGGGAAACACCGCAAGACGCGTTTTTTATTCCTGCGAGAAATTTTTACAAAGCGAACCACACTTATTATTTATGATGACTACATTGCTGTAAATAGTTTGTACATCTGGATTTTGAGTATGCAGAAAACTCGAACGACAACGGTTCATAAACAATGATGATTGGGGAGAGAATCTTGTTCCGACCGAAAATCTTACGGTTAAAATCTTGTGGCTTTCACCAAAAAATTAAAAAAACGATGGGCAAAATTGGATTTGTATTCATTTTTTGTGCATGAAACTGACAACGATTCTGTCGTCAGGGTTTCTTTTATTGTTTTCAATTTTTTAGGTTTAGGCGACTGTTCTGCAACATTTTAGTTCTGCAACATCCGTATATCAGGTCAAAGAGTAAACATCGCTTTTTAGTTTTTTGGTATAAAAATCGCTTCGGAATAAAAATATCCAGTTTTTAAGTAGCTGCAATAAAAACTCAGTCATTTTTTATCTAAAAAATACATGATTAAAAGCCATCCACATGCATTTTTTTAAATGATACTCACCACACCCAGGGTCGAACCAGATGCAAAAACAAATAAAATAAACATTGCAATGAGAAAAGAAATATTCAGATGCCAACACCATAATGTTTGTTCTGATGTTACTCGATGTCTTTTGTGCATTAATTTTGCTATTTTTTATTCTGAGCTCACCATTGAAAATGGCATTTTTTGCTGATGCCGTTCTTTTTTCAGCGCTTTGAATTTTTTCACTTTTGATTGCGGTTGAGGTGCAACAAAGACAGCCAGCGTGACACAAAGTGTAGATCTGATAATTCCGATGTTAAAATTGGGATTTTTTGATGTGTTCAATTCAGTGTGAATTGATTTGACCAAAAAAATCGAATAAAAAAGTGATCGAATAATCTCATCATTTCTGCTTTGTGTACAGCATCATTATCCTAGTGTCTTCTTTCTTCAGCATCCTTTTATATCTAAAAAATGCGTGAGACGCATATAAAAGGAGGAATATGGCCTT